>PQXP01000041.1:0-35362 GCA_002973495.1 Apiotrichum akiyoshidainum | reverse complement strand
CMWGCAGCAAGGACGGCATACGAGATCGAGTCGACCAAGGTCGGCCAGCTCAAGGGCGACGTTGAGCGTGCTGCGCAGAACAAGGACCCCAACTACTGCGGCTCGTGTTATGGCGCGAGCCCCCCCGAGAACGGCTGCTGCAACACCTGTGAGGACGTCCGCCAGGCCTACGTCCGCGCCGGCTGGAGCTTCAACGACCCGAACGGCATCGAGCAGTGTATCGAGGAGGGCTGGACCGAGAAGATGGAGGCGCAGTCCCAGGAGGGCTGCCGCATCTCGGGACGTGTCAAGGTCAACAAGGTTATCGGAAACATTCAGTTCTCCCACGGCTCCACTTTCATGCGCCACGGCATGAATGTCCACGAGCTCGTCCCCTACCTCAAGGGCCAGAACCACCACGACTTTGGACACATCATTCACAAGTTCCACTTTGCCCCGGACCACGCCGAGCTCGTCAAGGGCCAGATGGAGTCTCGCGAGAACGAGTTCCGCAACAGGCTCTCGATTGTCGACCCTCTCAGCGGCACGGACAACCATAAGGCGGATGGTAAGCTCAGAGGCCGGAGGTTAAAGCTGACGACACAGAGAACGGCAACTACATGTTCCAGTACTTTACCAAGGTCGTCTCCACCTCGTTTGTCCGCCTGAACGGCGACGAGATCCCCTCGAACCAGTACTCGGTCACCCGCTACGAGCGCGACCTGCGTCACGTCAACATGCCCACGCGCGACAGCCACGGCCACGTCACGACACATAGCACAAACCCCATCCCCGGCCTCTTTGTCAACTACGAGATCTCCCCCATGAAGGTCATCCACATGGAAACCCGCCAGTCGTTTGCGCACTTTATCACCTCGTAAGCTTCTTCCTCTGGGTTCAAGCTAACTTCAGCACTTGTGCCATCGTCGGTGGTGTGCTCACCGTCGCGTCGCTGGTCGACGCTGCCATCTTCACAGGCAGCAAGCGCCTCAAGGGCAAGGAGTACGACGGCTTTGGTGGCGTCTCGGGCAAGATGGTGGGTCTCCTCGCCGTACCGATACTAACCCAGCAGATGTAGGAAGGCTGAATCCCGCGAGCTATATACCCAATGCATTGCATTCTGACTGCGGTGGAGAGTTGCTCCAGCTCCAGTGCCCGTTGTCTTGTTCTCTGGTTCTCGTCCTACCGACACTGCGTGTGCCTCCTTTTCCATGCAGAGCGGGATGCGAGCATCGTCCGGTATGGAGAGCGAGGCTGCCAAGTGCTAGAGAGAAGGGGTGCGATGTTTCTTCCCGCCACCATAAACCCTTCCCTTGGCACTCACGACCCCGCTGTTCACAACAGACCCCAAACATAGGTCGGTCCAAATCATGCGGGTATGCGCATGTCATTACCATCCATCCATGAGTTATATACAGTAGTGAAACATCTCTATCGTATCCTATCCTGCCGTGCTCGTTACAGTGTGCCGCCTACTCGCCGACGCGGTACGTGACCATGGCCTCGAGCGAGTGGACATTGGTGCTGAAGCTGCGGAGACGGACCTGCTCGACCTTGCCGCGGTCGATGAGGTGGGGGTCGGCGTCGCCCCACGTGTTGGGCACGGCCGTGTCGGGCGAGTCGTTGGTGTACGCGAGGATGGTGAATGTGCCTGTTGTCAGCTTCTAGCCTGCGTGGCTTCCAGCGGCGAGTTGCAATAACTCGCTGTGTCTAACTCACAAGGCTCGTCGAGAATGGGCAGGAACGTGACACTGCTCGTGATCTGCTTCATGATCTCGCGGATCTCGCCCTGAACCTCCTTCTCCGTCTTGTTCTTGCGCGCCGGGCGAGCGGGAGGGCCTCCAGGCAGCGGAGCGGCGCCCGAAGCGTTCGTCGCGTCCTCATTGTAAATGTCAAACTGCCAGCGCTCTAGTGTCTCGTCCGTCTCGATCGACTTGATGGCGAGCACGAGGCGGTTGAGCTGACTGGAGAGAAGCCACTCTGAGGGTCAGTGGGTGCTATTGATGAAGCTAGCAAAGCGCCATTTACAGCTTCCAACGCCGGGGGAGTTGCTGCTGTCAGCCAGACTCACCGTGCACCTGGTCGAGGATCGTCTTGATGTACTCTTGCAGGCCGTCGTCCGAAGTCACGAGCATGGGCAGGCCGTACTTCTTGACCATGCTAATACGTTAGCGTAGGTCAAGCCAACGCGCTACAAGGGTCGGCTCCTACCCACGAGCCCAACCGACCCAAACACTCGGCTACTCACCGGAAGTCGTCGCTGGGATAGACGCCACGCTGGTAGAGAATGCTGTTGACGCCATACTCGAAGAACTCTGTGATGATAGCGACAGAGCCTTTGAGGGTGATAGCCTGGTTCTGGCGGGTCGCCTGCTTTGTGGCCATTGTGAGGGACGTTTGAGGGGGTTGAGGGAGTTGAGCAACAACAACAGCAGCAGCCTGGCGCTTTGTTTTTCTTGTACGAGGCAGCACGAGTCGCCGCAGGGCAGGACGGAAAGTCACACACGCTGGGCGGGGGAACGGAATCAAAATAGGAAACAAAAATGTCAGGCTCTCGGATTGACCCATGCTCCACCCAGGAGGTGACCCTGACATTCCTTTGCCCCTGGGCTGGGTGATGCTGCCTGTGACGACTGCTCATCGCCCAGTCCTTTGGGTGGCCAATGTCCTCTTTGGGCGGCTCTCCCTCACTCTTCTGTCGTTCCACAACCACAACAACTAACAACCACCACTTGATTCCTCATCTCCTTCTCTTATCCTCTACTACTGCCTTTATTCTTTAATCCCCTTCCCCCCCTCCCCTCATCACCCCTTCACGCATCATGTCCTGGACGAGCTGGTTCGGCGGTGGACGCAAGGACAACCGCGAGAGCGCGCGCGAGGCCATCGTCGGCCTCCGTCAGCAGCTCCTCGTCATCGAGAAGCGCGAGCAGCACCTCCACACCAAGATCGACGAGGAGCTCAAGAAGGCCCGCGCTAACGTTACTAGCAATAAGCGAGGTGAGTGCAGTTGCGGATCATTGGTAGCGTGAGCTGGGCAGCTGTGGGGCGGTGCCATCGCGGCGGTGATGTGAGATTGTCACTCCGGCCCGGCCTGCCTCTCGATAGGACCTGGTATCAGGACTATTCAGCACCAGCCAACGCGGCCTAGCACCCACCGTCTCCCGCCAGGCTATGTCGCATTCGCTTGCTCGGAAGCGCAGTTCTAACTCCCCAGTGGCCACCGCCGCGCTCAGGCAGAAGAAGGCGTACGAGGACCAGCTGGACCGCCTCGCAGGCACACGTTTGACCCTCGAGACCCAGGTTAGTACCCCGAGTATTCTCGCCAGCCGCTTTGCGAGATTGCATACGGTTCGATTGTTGCAAACGACGAGGCCGAGCGCTAGACGCAGAGCGGAGGAAGGCAGCAGGGGAGGTAGTCGGAGAATGACAGATGGAGGCAACCGCCGAAGGTGACATTGCCCCGCACATCACGTCCCCCTCAGATCCACCCTGCCGCTGAGCTCAAATGGCACTATGAGCTCTACAACTCTCCCTCGACCCCGGTCCTTCCAGCTCGTTCGCCCCACGATTGCGTTGTTTGGCCCAACCTCCCTGGACCCTTATCAGGAGCCCCCGCTGACGCCCCCAGGTCAACGCCATAGAGTCCGCCAACCTCAACGCCGAGACCATGGTCGCCATGAAGAAGGGCGCTGACGCCTTAAAGACGATTCACTCTGGCCTGTGGGTATCCTGCGTGCTAACGAACGGTTCCATCGGGCACTTGCCACCAATTCACCATACTGACTCCCGACAGCAAGGTCGACAAGGTCGACAACGTCATGGACACTGTTCGCGAGCAGATGGACCTCACCTCGGAGATTTCCGAGGCCATTTCGAACCCCGTCGGTATGGGCATGATGGTGGACGAGGACGACCTCGAGGCGGAGCTCGAGGCGCTCGAGCAGGAGGAGCTCGACGACCGCCTCAAGGGCGCCGATCACGTGCCCCTGCACACGCCCGCTTCGCCCGTCCGCGTCTCAGCCCCCGCGCACAAGCAGGCCGTCGACGAGGACGACGAGGAGGCCCAGCTCCGCCAGCTTCAGGCCGAGCTCGCCATGTAAGCGGCCACGACTCTTGCACACTAGCCGCACCCGCAACGACAGCAACGCGGTCGGGATCAACGAGCCGCTTCCCGTACCTTTCCTTCTATCGGCCCGCCCACGAGCACCACCGCACGCTTCAACCCATTATCCAGGCCGGTTAGCAGCCACCGGACCGGGAGACCATACTTCATTATATACCGCGCCCTGCACATCTCTCGCCCGCCCCACCCCATCCCACATCCCACCCATCCCCACCCACACTCGCCCCGTTCCATATCATCCCGCGCCGGGAGACTGTAGGCGCCACGGCATGTACCACCAATGCGACGTATCTCGATGACGCGTCGTTTGAGCGCCGCGCACGCGCGAGGTGACCGTGAGCGGAGGCCAGAGCGCAGCATGTGACATGAGCGAGCAGGAGCAGCAGCAGCAGGATGCGTGCTATCTGAGGTTCTGAACGGAGAAAGCGACGCACCTCCGTCTGCACACCCGTCTCCGAGTCCAGAAGAGTTGTGGCCCGAGCTGGAAAGGCATGGGGCGGCGTAGATTCCGCGTCCAGGTATATCCGCCTGCAGCCTTGCCTCGCTCCAAGTCCGGATAGCAGTGGGCTGCAGTTGAAGAGTGCTGCAAGTCAGTGTCCGTCGCTCACCGCTGCTCTCCTTGACCTGGTGTTCACATATGACCGTGCCCCATGTTCATGCGTCTCCCTGCACTGATTGAATTCTGCATTTCTATCTCGTGGGGGCAGATACAACAACAAAATAAGGATTGGTTTCGTGAGAGGAAACGGACCGGAAAGCCTGAGAGGAGAGGAGATTGGCAGTGACGTGAGATGTGGTCTAGAGTTGGAGTTGGAGTTTGGGCAGTGTGTTGGTGGCGGTCGCGGTCGAGGTGGTGATGGTGATGCCGTTGGCAGTGCTGGAGCTGGTGCTGGTACTGCTCGAGCTGTTGGCGCTCACGAACGTACTGGTGGTGGTGCTGGTAGTTGCCGAGGCCGAGCTGTTTGCACCAGACGTGTCGCTGCGGCGGGGGGGAGGGGCCGGGAAGCCTGGACGGCGGGGCGTGACGACCCGCGGGGTAGGTGTGGCGGCGGGGTTGAATGCGGCGGGGCGGGGAGGGAGGTTGAGCGTCGGGACGGCCGAGACGGCAGCACGCGTCTTTGGCGCGGCGGGCAGGGTCACGACACCGACGCGGTTGCCAAAGCCCGCAAGCAGGGTGCGGCGGCCCGCAACGCAGAACGGGCGGACGGCGACATAGCCTAGAGGGAGATGGGTGGGGATGCTGAACGAGCCGACAGACGACGGGAACGAGGCGCGGCCGTTGAGCGAGAGGATGCGCTCGGCGCGGCGGGCGCGCATCGGCATTTCACCATCAGTGGCGAGCGGAGGCGACAGGTGGTCTTGTCTCGGGGCAGTAGCGGCGCGAGTGCGGCGCTCCAGCACGTCCAAGCCAGCGGCGTCGACGAGCAGCGAGCTGCCGTTCCAAGCCGCGCACAAGTCCACAGCCCACAGGTGCCACTGCGAGTCGTCGATACCGGCGCCGGCGCGACGAATACCAACAATGTGGTGGTCGAGGATAGCCCAGCCGCCATCGGTGGCGACGACGGCGCCGAGGGGCACGACCTCGGCCTCTTCCCAGGCGCGTCCGGGAGACAAGACGCTGCTGTCTTCCGGGGCCGACATTGAGAGCGTCGACAGCGCAGTGTACGAGCCCTGCCTGTCGAGCGGCGAGGGGGGGCGGGGAGGATCAGAGTTTTCGCGCCAGCCACTGAGACGACGAGCACCGTGCGACGACAGAGCGTAGTCGCCGTTGGACGGCGGGGCGAGGGTGCTCTTCATCGGCGATGACGTAACAGAGCGGTGGAAACCCCCAGATGTGGTGCGCGCGCGGACTGGCGACGGGGGCAGCACAATTGGGGAAGCAGCAGCACGGCCAACCACGTCGTCTATCGCGGACGAGCGGCGCGGAGGCGGGGGACAGCGACAAAAGGCATCGGCACGGCGGGGAACGATGCGGTCAACATACACGTGGTCGGTCGTAGACGATACCACAAAGAAGCCGTCGGTCGAGCGGCTGTCGCAGGTCGAGCACCTTGTAGTAGGCGGAGCAGAAATCGAGAGGTGGCGCACAGGCTCGCCGTCCTGGCCAAACTCGGCAGACAGCGAGTCGCCGTCCGAGTCAAACACCTCGATGTGACCCGAGCGGCGGCCAATAGCCACCACGTCGATGGGCCGTTGCCAGTCAATCTGGCCGATGGCCACGGCAGTGACGCGGTCCGAGGGGTCGCACGAGGACATGAGAGGGGCAGAGGACCATTCGCCCTGCTCCTTGCGCCACATGGTAATGCGGTTGGGGCTGCTGACGATGGCAAGGGGGCCAGTGACTGTGGAGAGGAGGTCGACACGGCAGAACACGCCCTTGTCGTGGACGGCGGCGGGAGCAATGTCGTTGACACGGTTACCGGGAGCGATAGCCTGGATCGCGCCGTCGGACGTAGCGACGAGGAGCGTGGGGCGACCCTGGGGTCCGCGGCCCACAGGCGACGCGGTGAAGGGGTCCTCGGCACTTGAAGGGGATTCGTCAAACGCAAGGGCAACAGCGCGAATGCCCTCGGGGCACACATGGACAGGGCCGAGAGGCTCAGTCTTGCGGTCGTCGTCGGGGGTGGACCACAGCTGAACGAGACCACCGCGGGTGACAATCGCAGCGTACTGCCTGTCCGAGCTAACAGCGCCAGCAACGATTGGGTCACCAGGAGGGATAAAGCTAGTCGGGACAACTTCGCGTGTACCAGAGACCCGCTCCTCGTCCGAGAACAACCACAGACATATCGAGTTGTCGACACCGATGGACAAGGCGAGGCGGCCGTCGGGGCTGGAAGCAATGACATCGACATCGGATTCATGACTTGCGGGCAGCATGTGGACGCCGACGCCACTGGTCACAGACGCCCTGGCGGCCGAGGCAGGCTTGTGGTGTCCGCCGTCGTCCGTCTCGTCGTCCGATGCGTGCGGCTCGCGGCCGCGGCCGAGGCGGTTACGCTGCGCATCGAGAAGGTCCGAGTCCTTCAGGAGGTAGAGAAGGAGGCCGTACAGGGCAAACGAGGTGGCCGCCTGCGGGAGGAGACCCATGCGGACCCAGGTCCAGATTGGCTCGAGGCGGGGGAGCTTGAACGATTTAACGGGGAGAGAGTACTTGTGGAGGTCAGCGGGGAGGAGGGCGTGGCCGACGCGGGGCAAGACGACAATGGACGAAGGGGGCTGGACGAAGCGCACAAAACCGAGTCCCTGGGGGTTGAGCGAGCGCCAGAGTGATTCGGAAGTGGAGAGGGACGACAGATCCGCGGCGGTAGTGGCAAACATGGACGGGCGGGCGCTGGGGGCCGTGGAAGTCGTAGCAGTGGGCTTGTAGCCGTAGAGCGCAGCCGGAGTGCGAAGTTTTGTACGTCCTGGCTCGGTGTAGTAGTACAGCACGACGAGCGAGGTGAGAAGCAGGAGCAGGCTTCCACTCTTCGCAGTGCGCGCGCGGAGAACACTGCGCCAGCTGAAGCGAGTGCTCTTGCGGGACGCACGGCGCTTCTCCTTGTCTTCCTCGCGCTTCTCGACCTCGGCCGAAGTGAGCCCGCCATTCGAGACGAGCACGTCCGCGAGCTCAAGGCGCTGGGCATCGATGGAAAGAACCTCCAAGTTAGTCACAGAATTTGCGGCAACTCACGGTAAGGAAGAAGGTGTGCAACATGAACCAGTCGGTGACAATGACGACAGCGGCAAATACGCAAAATTCGCGAACCGCCTGCAGGTGCACGCAGAGCCAGACGAGGCCGAGCAGCGCGAGGTCGGTGAGCGACGTGAGCGCAATGGTCGAGCCGACCTTGCTGAGACCGATGCCGATACGAACGGGAACCGAGTAGGTGAACGGAACGGAGAAGACGGCTTTTGTCTGCGGGTTAGCTCTCAGCGCTCTTCGAAAACCCACCAAAGCGCTCATGTTCTCTGCACCGACGACGACGATAACAAACGGCAATGTGTACGTCGGCAGGACAGTCTGGCCTTTGCTCCAGCCCCAGCCGTTCCAACCGAGGAGCGCGAGTACGCTGAAGGACATGACCGTCGAACAGCACAGCTGCACGATACCGGTGAAGGCGAGACCGAACCGCGAGTGGACCTTGGTCGCGCTTGACAGCTGGTACAGGAGGGCGACAAAGAGGACTCCGTAGAGGGCGAGCACGAATCGCGGAGGCGAAGCGGAAATGCGCTGCGGCGCGCGTTCAGCGGGCTCAGGAGAGTACTGTTGTTAGTTGCGAGTGGATCTCAAACTCACAGAAATTAATGTCGAACAGTCGACCGTCTTGCCGCCGGCATACGTCTCAGTGAACACCTCGGCGCCTAACGGCGACATGACCTCTGCGACGCGCGCGGTCCAGGCAGCCTCGAAAGACGTGTAGTTTGTCGGCTTGTGGAAGGGGATAATGACGCCGCGATACATTTGCTGGTGGCTCCCACGCTGTCCCCACAGGTCAGCAATGTCGGTCGAGCCCGGGATATGGATGGCGTCGCGGGGCGCGATGAGATAGCAAGGGCCTTCCGGGCGCGCGACACCGTCGCGGTTGACCAGGTGGCGAACGCAGTGTGCAGCCTCGGCGCCGGCACCTTTGCTGTCCCAGCCCTCGGCAAGGGAGCGGACTGCCCGGATAATCTGGTCATCGCGCGGGGTCCAGCTGTCGGCCTCGTGGTCGGCATCAAGAACGTCGCCGACGTCGGCCCAGGCCACACGGAGCAGCTCGACCGCCGAGGCGTCAGAGCACGATCCACCGCCCGGCGCTGGCACCCACTGCGCGTCGCCGGCCGCGGCACCGTTCTCGGCCGCCCACCATGGCCCCCATTCGACGTTGGGCACAAGTGGGGGCGGCGTGGGGAAAAATGTCTCCCCCACGCCGCCGTTGAACAGCCAGCACGGTGTGCAGCGCGACGGCTCGTCACCGCACGTTCCCGGACCGTTGCTCGGGGCGGCACTCGGGGCGCGGGCTTGCTGGACGCCCGCTGCGTTGCCAAAGTGCCGGTCAAGGAACATGGCGAAAGAGGGGTAGAAGAGGTTGGTCATGACCAGACAGTCGATCAGGAGGGTGCGGATCTGTGGGGTTAGCGGGGAGGACACTACACGAATGATTGCTTCTTTGCTGGTTCGCGCGGCGATAAGCTATTGCTGCAGCGTGTGAACGGCGGTGTGCGGCCGCCGCAGCCGTCGCCCCGTGCACGCCGTCGCGAGCCACGTTCGCCGCCTTGTAACGCACCTGGTTGCGCGCGCAGTGCTCGCCAAACTGCTTGAATGCGGCCTGCACTAGGCCGCGGCTCAACGAGTCGCGCAAGCGCGTTCGTGCCGGTGTGCCCTTTGATTTCCGGCGTCCGCGGTGGCGGGCAGAGAGTTGTGATGATGTCGGGGAGGTTGATGTGGGGGAAGATGGGCCAGAGCCCGATCCAGAGGTGGCCCGCGCATCGCGAGTATGGCTGGAGCCGGCGTGGGGGTGGCCGTGGCCGTTTGCGCGTACGCGGTGCCGCAGCGACGTTGGGAGTGCCGCCGCTGCGGAAGCCGCCGAGATGGGTGTGGGTGCGCCTAGCCAAGACATGAACTAGACTGGGGGGGCCGATGGGCGCGCTTCTAGTGGTGGTGTTACCCGTGCCCGTGCCGAGAGATTGTGCCGGTGTATGCGGTGCTGGCTTGTGGAGAGATTGTGGTGGTGGAGAGGGACGGGTGAGCGGCGAGGAGACGGAAAAAAGCTGGGCGATGGAGAGGGGCGGTCGGGGGGTGTTGTTTGTGCTGGGTAGATGAGGTGCTGAGAAATGTGCGTGCCGAGTGGAAGGGATGAAAGCAAGAACGTGACGAGAGAGAGAGAAAGAAAGGGGGGGTGGAAGGGTGTGTCTTGGTGGACTGGCCAGGTGAGACAACGAGTGGTCGCCTGGCGTTGGCGTTTGTGGTCGGGGTCCGGTGGCGGCGGTGGCGGCTACAGCACCGGGATTAGAGGAATGTTACCAGCAAGGTATTAACAGACAATTCAAACTCTATTCCTCTCCTCGCGTCTGTGGGTATATGCATCGTAGAGCTGCTGGCACCACGTCGTGCGTACAGAGGCCCTATGCAGCACCAGCGTGAGCGCGGGACCACGATTCCTGACACCCAGGAACTAGACCTGCCTGCCTGTCCAGTCCAGCTTGCCGACAAGCAGCACTTGTTGACAGCGAGCCCACCGGCGCATACCTCTCTCAGGATCTCGGGACATTGCCCCTCCACGCTCATATGGCCCTCTTTGTGCCGGCGCGCTTTTGGCGCTCTCCCCCCTATTGCCTTGGTCGAGTAGGGCAGGTCGGCGTCGGCACACAGCGCCATGGTCGTCGAAACCAGCGAAACACGACGCGGCATTGGCGTCGAAGGTGCCAGTGTGCCATCCTGCAACCTCGACCAGTAGCAGTCGGGCTATCTCTGCACAACAATCAACCCGCTCGCGCTCTGCACATCTATTGTTTATTGAAGAGCCACTACCCACCGCCTGCATATCCTGCATGCCGATGCTACATCCTGCCTGCCCGCACTGCAAATGCATCGCGCGCCTAGCCGGCCTCCACCCCCAATGGTGAGGGTTGCTCGGTTCAGGCAATATTCCCCTGTGCGCCATGCGCCACACTGCCGCCAACAAAGCCCACTGCCTACCGAGGATCTCACCTCACCGTCGCAACAAAAGTCGGTGCGGTGCCATGCCAATAGCGCTTTGTTCCTGTATCACTCTGCCACAGCCGTGCTGGCGGCGGTCGTGGCCTGGGCTGCCGGCCCGGTACCAGCGGCAGTTGGCTCCACATTCCATGTCCGAGCGAGCGCGAGCCAAAACTTGGAGTCAGTCGCAGAGCGGCCGCCCCAGCTGAGGCGGGACGCGCCCGAGAGCGCGCGCAGGTTGTCGTCGGTGAGCTCCCAGCCTCCGGCAGCGGTGCTGAGGAGGCGAGCATACAGGTGGTGGGCATTGTGGTGCAGCTGGTCGAGAATGAGCCGGCCGCGGCGCGCCGCCTCGTCGGGAATGTTGCTGCTGAGAGCATCGGGGAGCACCTCGTCGTCGTCATCGTACTCGACGTCCGGGACCTCGGACAGGTCGGCACGCAGCAGATGCGCGTCCTCGTCGCCGTCCTCGAGCGCAATGCCCCCCGATCCGGCGTTACCCCGCCCAATCGCAAACTCGCACACTCCAACGCACAGGTTCCATACCCGCTCGAGCACCTCGAACATGAGCAGCCACATGCCTCCAGTGCGCGAGGTGGCGCTGAACCCCACAGTTTCTGCGTGAACACTGTGCGGCGACTGGTCGAGGAGGACCAGCGAGCGGTACAGCGCCAGGTCGCCGAACGCGTACGTCACTGGAACAGACGCAGGCTTTGACCTGCCGCCCGCAGCGCTCGCTTCGGTCACGAGCAGCTTGGGCGTCGGCGGGTGTGCTGCACGGGGAGCCCGCACATCCTCCGCGCCCATAGAGTCGGAAAAGTCGATTAGCAGGTCATACGCGTCGGTGTGCGACTTGTACATGAGGTCGGAGGTGGCTGATGTCAGTTGCCCGGAAAGAGGATCAACTCACTCGCTACCCAGCCGCCGGTGCACTTCTTGACATCGTCAAGCTGCATGAGGCCGATCTGGCCGAGCCACGCGGACGTGCGTGCGCCGGCGTTGGACGCGCCAGCCGGTGGCAGGCCCATGGCCCAGATACACCACGCAAAGGCCTCGAGGGGGAGGAGCGGCGGCTGGCCATAGACGAGCTGATGTCAGTTGCAGGCGGAAAACGCAACTCACGATGCGCTGTCCGGAAAGCGACGCGCGATAGGTGGTCACGATCGCAGGGCCAAGCATTTCCAGCAGGGCGGGCAGGTACGTCACCGGGTGAGCGGGCTGCTCTGTCAGCGATGCGTCCCGTTATCTCAACTCACGCTCACGCCGCGCGACATGCGGACGGCAACAATCTTCGCGTTCTGCACTGCGGGGGCCTCGAGACTTTGGGCGCGGGACGCGTCCCATACAGTGTCGAGCAGCGCCTTGCGGCCAGCGGCAGCCTCGCCGTCGCGCGCGAACGGGTCGCCCATGCCCTCGAGCTCATCGTACAGGGTGCCCAGCGGGGTGGCGAGGTCGAAGAGCG
The DNA here is from genome assembly GCA_002973495.1 of Apiotrichum akiyoshidainum. Taxonomy (NCBI): domain Eukaryota; kingdom Fungi; phylum Basidiomycota; class Tremellomycetes; order Trichosporonales; family Trichosporonaceae; genus Apiotrichum; species Apiotrichum akiyoshidainum. Next base: position 23,137 of record PQXP01000041.1, on the reverse strand, counting down.
CATCGGGGGTCGTCGGCGGAGCTTTCGTCAGTTCCCGCTATAGTCGCAGTCGCAGGGTGACAGGTGGAGGTGACGTCCACGACTCTACCTGAACCAAAACAAACAACTCTACTCACACAGCACGGCACCGACAGTGCCCATCCTGCGCCCACGGCCGCCGACCTTGTCGCGCGAGCGGAAAAGGCCAGCACCGGGCAGGTTGCAATGCGAGAACGTCACGAGATCCTCCGTGGTAAGGTGCATGCCGGACGGCAGGGTAGCATGCTCGATGAGGCCTGGCGGGAGCTTGTCTGGGGTCAGCACGGGCCCAGCTACGAACACACCATCTGAAAGCGACGCATAGTACGCTACCTCTTGTCCTTTGAGGTCGTCAAAGTACGTGACAAAGAGCGCAGCGAGCGGCGGAAACGTTGGCGACATGGTGGAATGGGTTGTTGCAACCTCGACCCCGCGGCATCACTCGGTTATGACGCGTGCGTAAACACCCGCCCACTTTCCACCGACGCATCTGCACCGCTTCCCGTTCTGGTGCTGTTTCGGCCGACTCTTGTGCAAATGTCATCACATCTCATGGTATCTACTACTACTGTGCAACTTGTCCCCCATGTATACATATCCTTAGGCAAAGTAGTGGTGCTCCTTGGCCTTGCGGGCCTGCACCTCGAGGATACCGCCGTGGAAGTGCTCGTGGGTGAGCTTTGTTGCGTTCTGCCTCAACGCGAGCATGCCAGCCTCGACACAGACGGCCTTGAGCTGTGCGCCGTTAAAGTCCTCTGTCGAGCGCGCGAGCTCCTCAAAGTTGACGCCAGAGTGGTTGAGCTTGCGCGCGTGGATCTGGAGAATACGCTCACGCGCCGACTCGTTTGGCAAGGGGAACTCGATCTTGCGGTCGAGACGACCGGAACGGAGCAGTGCGGGGTCGAGAATGTCGATACGGTTGGTGGCGGCAATGACCTTGATGCGCTGGTCGCTGGAGAAACCGTCGAGCTGGTTGAGGAGCTCAAGCATGGTACGCTGCACTTCACGGTCACCGGCCTTGTTGCTGTCGAAACGCTTCGTTCCAACGGCGTCGAGCTCGTCGATAAAGATGATTGCCGGTGCCTTCTGCTTGGCGAGCTCGAACGCGTCGCGGACGAGCTTGGCTCCGTCACCAATGTACATCTGGAGTTAGCTGGACAGTTTCGAGCGCGACTCACCTGAACGAGGGAGGGACCAGCGAGCTTGAGGAAGCAGGCGTTGGTCTGCGCCGCACAGGCACGAGCGAGGAGGGTCTTTCCTGTACCGGGGGGGCCGTACATCAGGCAGCCCTTGGGGGGAGTAATACCGAGGGTCTTGAACTTTTCCGCCTGCTGCATGGGGAGGACGCTGGCGTCAGCTGAGTAAGACGGCACGAAGAGACTCACATGGCCTCGACGAGCTCCTCAATCTGCTTGTCGCAACCACCAATGTCGCTGTACGACTCGGTTGGCCGCTCGTCGACCTCCATCGCCTTGACACGCGCATCGTACTCTGGATGTCAGCTTGCACGGGGCCCTGGCAGCTCACCATCAGGAAGCTTGTCGAGGACAAGGTACGAGTCCTTGTTGACACCAATGAGGTCTCCCGGGCTCAGCTCCTCGTGAGGGACGAGGCCGATGATGGGAAGGAAAACAGTCTAGTGTGAGAAGAGCACTGAAGGGGAGACTCACCTGGCGCGTAGAGGTCTTGATGACGGCGCACTTGGACTTCTTCGCGTTATGCTCGTTGTGCGCGGCACCCTCCTGGGCCTCGGCGTCGACGTCAAGAATCTGCGTGTCAGCGTCCTGCTTACACATGTCACCCACCTCGACGACCTTGGAGACAAGGTAGGGGAGAACCTTGTTCTGCTTGATCTTGGTCGAGTTGTCCTTGATCTTCTCCTGCATCTGTGTGCGCTCGTGGGCGAGACGGAGGTTCTCCTGGCGCATCATCTTGACCTCGTTATCGATCATGCGCGTCTGCATGCGGATCTCCTGCGCGTCGCTCTGGAGGTTAGGGGGCATTGCGGCCGCGTGATGCTCACGCTCAGGACACCCTCGGGAATGTCCTCCCAGGTCTCCTCGACGGGCTTGGCCTCCTCCATCTTGACGTCGTCGCCAGTCGCGGCGGCAGTCTCGGCGGCGGCCGACGAGCTCTCGGCCTTGACCTCGGTGGGGGCGGCGGGGGGAGGAACGGGGGGGTCTGCGGATGCCTCGGACATGTCGGCAGGTGGTGGTGGGGAGTGAAGGGGTGGGGTGTAGAGGGTGGTGGTGAGAGAGGTCTTGTTGACAACGGCGGTGATGATGGTGGCCGCCGAGGTGCTAGTCGTGGTGGGTGGATGAGATGAACACCAGACGGAACCAATTCGACAACGCGCGCCGCGTCAGCGAGGTCTAATGGAGGAAAGTATTAGCAGCGGGATCAAATATTGTATTGAGCCCAAGGGGATTAGGATGACTATTAGAAACTGGGTGAGGTCGCGTGGGGTGACGTCTTTGAGCTGACGGCTGCACACCTCAACCGCTCCTCCACTTTTGTATTGTTCAGGTTGATCTCGCTCTCGCCACCACTCTCCCTTTGCTCACGATGCGCTTCTCGACGCGCAATGCGTACTACCTCCGGGCGTCAAACTACCGCGTCATTCCGCTCTTCCTCTATCTCGACGAGCGCCATGTCCTGTGGATGAGCGGAGACGTCCTCGACCAGGTGATCGACGACCTCAAGCGCAAGTGAGCTTAGAACGCTCGGCCGCGCAGCTGACAGCAGGATGGAGCACCTCCTCACTGTCGAGATTCACGAGAAGAAGCATAAAGTGCATGTGGAGCGCGGGGGTAGGTCTCCTCCGTTGGACGTGTGCTAACGGAGCAGACTCGTACCAGTACTGCTACTTTCTCCGCAAGACATCGCGGACAGAGGTGGTGCTTCTGAAGGTGAGTTTTGTTCATTCCAGGGTAAACTGACGGCCAGAAAAAGAACTACTCGCTGAGGCCGCCATCCCCTTCACCGCCTCCGGCGGAGGAGGAGCCCGGGCCGAGCCGGAAACGCAAGTCGGCTGCCGGCCAACGTCGATCGCGTAGGAACAGGAGCGAAAGCCTTGACGAGGAGGTTGCAGAGGAGGACGAGATTATCGCCGAGGATGACGACGACGACTTTGTGCAGATAAAAGAGGAGCCGGTGGACCTGGATGGCGAGGACGAGAGCGCGCCGACGGTCGACGAGCTCGAAGACGAGCGCGACATCAAGGACTGGAAGCCTGACGTTACTCTGTCGTACCAGGGTAAGCTACGCCAATTGCTGTGGAGCTAATATCAGGATTCGGCACCACGTCGGTTCAGCTCGTCCTCATTATTGAGCCGTGGCCGCCACTGCCTGCAAGCGAGTACGCGCCGCCCGCTACGCGCCTGTCGAGTCGCTCTGCGTCCATTGCGGCGTCACGGTCCCGTTCGCGGACGCAGGGTGGAAAGGCGGGTACGGGAAGGTACTCGTCCACCTCGCTCGCTCTCGACAACCCGAACGCGATGCGCGCCCCGATGCCACATGTCCGCAACATGCGTAACGCGACGCGCTCCGTCTCTCTCGCAGCGACACCCGCCCCAGGTGCCTCGCGTGCTTCGCCGTACTTTGGCCGCAACAGCAGCGTGACGCCCGGACCCGGCGCGTCGGGGTACGCGTCTGCGCGCCGCGGAACGCCTCTGTTCATTCCGCGCGACACGCCGTTTGGCGATGACGAGGAGGACGAAGACGAGCACGAGGCGTACGCGCAGGCACTCCGCGAGGGACGTTACCGTCTCCCGTCCGTCGCTCCGCGCGAAGAGGACGAAGATGAGGAGAACCCGTTCGACGAGCCCGAGGGTATGATGGCAATAGGAGAGCGGCTCGTGCGGGCCAGCGAGATTGAGGAGCAGGTCGTTCGGTCACATGGCGGATGGGAGGAACGCGCGGAAGGCGAGGACAGCGCAGTGTTTGGACGCGAGGAGCCGGGAGACTAGAGCATGCACTCGTTGTAGCGCCACCGAGATGCTTTATTGATCCGTACTGATGTTCTGGCCCTGGCTCAGGCCTCTGACGCCTGCCCCCACACTCACAGCTGAAGCTCATTCATACATATCAGTCTTTGCACACTGCATGCTGTCTTCTCTCTCAACTGGACGAATCATCTCGCGGCGGCCTGTCTGCACGCGGCCCGCATGTTTCGGTTCCATCGGCGCTGCGCTATCGTTTCTCCGGGTGTCACTTGCGTGGCTGTTACTTCCTCGTCATTACTTCCCCCACGGAGAGTCTGACTGGGTTCCGCCTGACTGCGTTGTATTGAGCCCCAGCAAGCAAGCGGCCAAGGTAGGTGCAGTGCACCAGCCCGGAAAGAGGCAAGGCCGACGGTGCCACAAACGCTCCCGCTGCGCACTGCAAGTCGGACTCGCTGCCTGTCAGCAGTGGCCGACCTTGCAGCAGTGTGTTGCTCGTGCTACTCTCCTCCACGCGCGAGCATTGGCCCAGGGCCGTGTGACCTGATGCTTGACAGCCGCCAGAAGTGTCAACCAGCTGCAAAAAGGACAACATTATGTTCCCCCTAGCCGACTTGAACGACTGACCTCGACATTACTAGTGTCGCGCTCTACCACTGAGCTAAGAGGGACTGATGTTTAACGGGGGATCGGGCTGCTTCTGATGGCTCGAGTCGAGAGGAGCTGTCTGCGAGCTCTTGATGACTTGGATGACCTTGTTGCCTTGATGCAGTCTGCGATAGTGACCCCAATGTCCTTGAGAGAGTTGACAAACCCGCTCCTCTGCACTTTGCCTAACACCCTGGCCAGGGTCTGGGGAGGAACCTCGACGAGCCTTGAAGCGGTTACTCTGGCGATTCCACGGAATGAGGCTTGGTTCTGGGCGAGTAGCTGCAAGCCATTCGTACCACGGAATACGATGTGCAGGGAACGCGGTCTTGTCAATCACGGTTCCAAGGGAGAAAGCGCCAATGTGACTGTTGTAGTCGCCAAAGTGACTTTGCTGAGAGCGGAATGAGAAATGGGAGGGGCTGAGATGATGAGATGATGAGAGAATGCAGAGCCGTTGGGACATGAGAGCTGGGGGCGAGGAAGTATGTGTGTGTGTGTGGATGCTGATCGATGGGTTGGGTGACTGGCTGCCTCGTGTCCTCATATCAGCCGGCACTCTCACCGTCTCTTTGAATCCCACCACCTCGTGTGTGGTTGACCCATTACTCTGTTTCTCGTTTATTCTTTTTTTCCATTCTTCTCAACCGCGCCACCTTGTTCTCTATTCTTCATTCTTCTCCACCTCTGCTGGAAGCATCTCGCCCATCGTCTCTCCTTACCGGGTTCTTATAAGTGGTACGCCGTCGAGGGCATTCATCCCACTTCTCCCGCTCCAGCCCACAATCTGACGCCAGCCTCGACGGGCTCCTTTGTTGTCGGGTAGCCACCCGGTCAGCCCTTCCCTCTCGTCCTCTCACCTTTTCGGATTCTTCAAGAACACTCTTTTGTGCTCGGAAGCACCATGGCTTCATCTGAAGAGGGGGTGGAGGCGCCCTCCCGTCTCAAGGTCCGGGACATCATTCTCTGCTTCATTGGTGTTCTTGACGAGGTCGCTGCGTCGGTCGCTGCCGCCTTTGCCGAGGACATGCTCTACAACGAAACACCCACCGTCCCCTCGCCGGCAAGCAACACCGAACAGACCAGTGACGACGGTGAAGGATCCTCAAAGGCAGCCCTGCATATCTCGCCACCCGAACCAACCACCAATGACACCAAGCTCGCCGCCTGCCACTTTTGTCATACCAGCAGCATCAACTGTCCGGGTCCCCACGTCACCAACGACACCCACTCCCCCTGCCTTCCCTGCCTCAACACCAACAGCAAATGCAGCCTTTCGTACCCGTTCATGCATCGCCCCGGCGAAACGTGGCGCAAGCTCGTCGCCGCCTGGCAGTTGTCCCACCGCGTCTCCCTCGTAATCCCCATCCTCCGCTCGCTCCTCTCGCAAGCCGCTGCCCAGGAGGCCCTCCACAAGAACGGCAAAGACACTCGCGACGTGGCAGACTTCCTTCTCGCCCGCCGCCTGCGTGTCTTTGTCACTCTTCACAAACTACATGACAAGCTCAAGGCGTCTTTGGAGATGCACCTCGAAGACAACGTGCCCAACTTTCGGCACATCGACCACGGACTCGAAGTTCCTCCCCACCCACTCAACTTTCTGTAGAGGTAGCACAACGACATTCAGGGGTCGCACACACGCGTTTCATACCAGGCAGTCTAGAAGGTAGCGCAGCGGCAGAGTGACAAGTGAGCGCAGAAGATTCGTTATGTGAGCATGAGCGTACCCGAAAGATGCACAGGAGCTGTATCGAAGCAGAGGCCCTGGGTGCTGCCGATGGGGGCAAAGAAGGTGTGTGAGTGAAAAGTCTTTGATAGGTGTTCGACACCAATCCTTGGCCTTTCGCTCTCATCGTCATCCTCAGCGCTTCCACTGCCCCACTTTGACCTCCTACACTCTTGCCCCCCGGCCATCCTGCATCCCTACGCCGCATCTGGGGTCAAACCCAAGAACCCGTGTTGCCGAGCCGGGTTCTCTACCTCAGCCTTGACGCCCAATGGAGCTTTCCGCAGCGATCGAGGATGATTGCAGCGTCAGTTATTCGCAATGTGGTACCAGAAGTGTCACAGGCTTCGCCAATCTCGCCCAAGCCGTCGAGGTCACCAACCAGGCGGCTAGTCAAGAGAGCAGATATACAACAGAGTTGATTACCTGTGGCGATGAGGCAACTGTCACTGAAGGCAGTAGCGCGCGCCCAGTATAGGTGGTACCCCACCTGTATGTCGCGCTGGGAGGCCAAGGTACAAAGACCACGATCCTGATGGGAGGGTTTAAGCCTACCGCCACCTCGATGACGGGCTCCGGCTCCCGGATAGTGCTCTCCACTGTCTTTGACAAGAACGTTTGAGCCCAATGGTACAACGGAGCCGCACAGAGGAGGTCCAGGCGGAATCTCCTCCATGTGGCACTCTACGGACACCGCTTCTGGATGGCAGTGAAGCCGTCCTTTGCGCTGGAGATTCACAGCTTTAGCGTAAGCTACTCTCAGCTCACCTCTGCATGCTGGCTATGCCGCGTGACTTCCAGAAGACCCAAAAAGGAACACAGACGTCTGTGGTGAGCTTCCTGTCGGGGAATCGAACCCCGATCTCCCGCGATCACGAATGACAAGCGAGCATACTAACCGTTATACGAACAAGAACTGCTTGTTAAGAGCAACAGGAGAATCTCTGCAGTTCGGAGATGCGTCCCCTCGAAGAGGGAGATCAGTAGCTGCCATGGAGGACGAAGGAGAGCAGATTTTGCGGCACCTCGGACGGCGGAAGGTACCGCCGAATGATTTCACTGCCACTTTCAGTCACGTGACCGCGACCACTGAACTTCTCTGCTACGGCCTTGACGGATTGAATGGCTGCGACAGGCATTCAGATCAGATAGATAACATTCACTCCGCTTCAAGGTGAGACAACACTGCAAGAATGACTAAAGTTGAAGAAAGAATCATGTACAGTTGAACAGATATCGAACCAGAGACTTGTCCTCCGTTCCTCGCCGGGCCAGATTCGCCTCCACCGGCAATACTCGCCCACAATCTGGTAATTACTGGAGTTCGCGGGTGAGGCATTGTGAGGGATGGGTTAGGCCAAAGTCGATGAACCCCCCTTGGTCAAGACTCCCGCTTCCAGCACTTCAGGCTCAACTGAACGTTAGGTGCTGGTGTGATGCGGAACTCACCTGTTGGAGAGAAGGCTGTAGTTGCGAGGACAACGCTCCTCACTGAGCCTCCGTCTGCACTCTCCTCCTGGGCCCCGACTGGGGCCGAGGACGGGGTACCGGGGAGAGCTGCGCGTTAGTCGGTGCTGCGGATGCCCTTGACTCACTGGGATCCGCAAAAGAGACCTTGCCCTTCTCTCGGCCGGAAGGCAGGAGGGGCTTCTCGCTCCACACGGACTCGGGCGCTATGTGTGAGCCACCGTGTACCACTCCCACGTACCCTCGTCGCTCTTCTTATTCTCCTGGTCCTCGATGGTCTTGAAGCTTGAACCGTGGCCGCTGAGAAAGCTTGTGACCCTGCCCCGCGGGGTCTTGTTCCAGACGAGCTCGCGGGCAGCACCCGACGGCGGGCGAAAGGCATGGCCGGTGGTAAGGTCCTCGGGCTCGAGCTGAGGGTGGGGCACGATGGTGGGATCTTCACTAAAGTATGCAGCGGTCGGCCGGGGCGGGCGGGCATGGCTCATCCAGACCAGGAGGAGGATGAGGGAGACGAAGACGACGACGCCGACGACGATGCCGACAATGGCTCCGATGGGAATGGCCAGGACGGAGGAGGAATGTGCGCCACTGGCGAGTGGCCTTTCGGAGCCAAGGTCGGATGGCCCATTTGAGTCGCTCTGCGTCATCGACAGAACCCCTGCGCACCTGGTGTCTAGACCCTGCACCTTGAGAGGCCCAACAACTGCAATGTCTGCACTCCCAGTGTTCCCAACCGCGATGACAATGTTGTCCACGTCTGACGGTGTCCAGGCGTAGCTTGTGGTGAGGCCGTCGGCAGCAATCTGAACGCTCTGCCCCGTCAAGTCGGTCGCGTTAATGCGACTGCCGTTAGGAGCCGTCGTTTCCCCAAACTCACAGGTGGAAGCCAGACGGCAAGGTATCGTTCCAGGTGATGGAGAGTGGCCGACAGTTCTCAACCGGCTGGGGAACGTTGAGCGTCAACGCGTTGGCAGCGACTGCCATCGCCAGGGCGATCGCGAGGAGCATCTTAGTCGTCGTGAATGATGAACGACGGGGCAATGTCAAGTGGTTGAACTCGCACTTCTATTCTCTTCATGATGAGCACCTTGCGTATCGCATCCTGCATCCACTTGGCCCAGTCCAGGTCCCGTGAAACCTCTTTGGAGGCTGGGAACAGAGAGACCATGGCGGTGGATTGTGAGCCATGGTCGCCTCCGTGGCGGGGCACACTGGCGTCTGTCGCGCACCTGCACTGGGACTTGCATTCCAGCCGTATACGCACTGGCCAGCTGGCGCCGCCATCCCACCCTGTCCGACACGCCCATGTTCTAGAAGGCGCACCTGGAGCATGCCGCCCGCCGCCGTGGCCCGGGATCAATTGTGAAAGCGGACTTGTCCGGCGGACGTGGCTCGATATCCTCGACGTGCCTGTGGTTCCCAGTCCTTCCAGTCACATCATCGTTTGGCGTGCTGCCTGGCCGGTCCGCCCGGCCTCTGCTTGCTAGCCAGAGTGCACCAACATAGAGATGGCCAACTGTGCCGGGTGCGCCAGCGTCCCAACTCGCATCTGCTCCTTCAACAAGACTCAGACAGAAGAGGCGCGGGTGGCCGAAACTGGTGGATACCAGCTGGGGTTCGCTGGGTGCCACACCCACCGCGACTTGTGGCAGGCCCCAGAAGTGCGACCGGGCCGAAAGGTGCGGTGTGGTCTGGCTCTCGGCGTGTCGTTCAGCATAGCGTCTGTTACTTTGCCGTTTGGTCTATCGCCTCCGCGTTGCCCTCTCGCTCTCGAGTTTATCCAACAGAACGCCCACCTCATGAAGTACTCTGGCCTCGGCAGCAGCAACCTCGGTCTCTCCCCGTACAAGAACCAGCACGTGGACCGCGGCGCTGACGTCTCTGAGGAGGCACTCAGCAGCGCGGTGAGTATCCTGGCCAAGGGTGAGGGAAAGGGAAAGAAGCGCACTCGATGAGGATAGAGAAACATTGCTTGCTTTGATCATGGACAGTTCCTCGACGAGAACCCCCCCCCCCCCCCCGCCCGAAGGTTAGACGAGTCACTTGTAGGAGCAAGGGCGGCCCTGGAATACGTAGGAGATTGATAACGATTGACGCATGATTACAAACAACCAAGGCGAGGCGCTGTCGCGATGAGAGAACGAGCGTTGAAGAAGAACGAAATACCAGTGTGGCTATTTTCTAGTGAATGCGACACTGGGCCAGGGGTGCAGTTCGACTGTTGGCATTTGGCAGGTGCCACACCGCGCAGAACCTGCAGTAGCATTAGCTGCATTGCTTCTTGAGCTCGGCGTCAGAATCCCCTCACAACAGTATCGTGCCGACCGTCCAGTCTGCTCGGACCCGCGGATCTCTCTGTCGGGGTCCATTTTGTGGTCGTGTCATGCACTGTTGTGATGGGTGACCCCGCGACCAACTGGGAGCGGGAGCGTCGGGCGTGCCTCGACACTACCCATCTACCACCACCGCTCCCAGCGCTTGCCCGCATTCTCTGTCACCCCGCAGAGCCCACTCTGCCGCACAAACCACTCACCAGATACCAGATGCGCAGATGCACAGAAGTTGTCTTCCCTCGGGCATTCCCTTCTACCAGCAACGCCCAGGATTGGATACCAGCGTTCCAGACGGTGCACAGTTGTGTCTTAGGACGCGACCGCCGTTGGATGAGCGCCGGCACCAGGGGTGGATGGGACGTAGGGAGATCGATGGATCGATCAGGGGAGAGGTGAGGAGAGATAACACAGGCGTCATGTGAGAATAAGGCTGGTGAAGCAAACCGACTCGCTGCCGCACCAATGTCTTCCAAATAGGTATCCCCAGCCACGCAAATGTACCAACAAGTCTACCCGGAACGCTCACAGCGTATCTCGCCTGCCCTGGATTGGTGACGGCGAGGTAAGACTGGCAACAGGCCGGCCGCGCGGGCAGATTGCTTTCGCCGACCTACCTCCTTCAGCCGCCTACGCCCACGCTGGCGCGTGGCCATCGAGAGCCGCCTTACGCACGAGTCAGCAAAGTCGACCGCGGCCTCGCTCGTCGCCAAGCCCCAGGGGGGAAAGGCCGCCCAGAAGTACTCCGTCGGCCACACATGTACTTTTCCGCGCTGCACAGTTCATTCACTGCGTTGACCGGCAAACGACAATGATTGCTATGCACTGCATCAGAGTTGTACATACTAACTGCTAACACACGCAAGAGACTGCAGCTTTCTCTCGCGCCTTGGTCTTTTCTCTGCACCCAAGGTGTAGAAACAAAGATACTTGGAACGCAACACCACCTTAGGCCTTGGGGCCGAGGGCCATCTCGTTGATGAGCTCGACCTCGGCCTTGTGGGCGTACTTCGAGCCGGTAGCGACCGACGACGAGGGCTTGCGGCCGGCGTACTGGACGCGGACACCCTGGTGGTGCTTGGTCTGGTTGGCGGCGAGCTCGAGGCGGGGCTGGAGGCTGGGTCGGTTAGCAATGTGGTCAAAGTCGCTGGAATTCAGGGTCACGACTGTGGCACTTTGTGGCACTTTCTTCCACTCCGAACTTGAAGACCAAAGAAAACGATACTCACTAAGGCCAAGCTCCGTTGTTGTTAGGCTCCTCCTGGGCCCAAACAATTTCCGCGCCAGGGTACTTGTCGAGGTGGGGAGTAATGAGGTCGTAGGGCACCGGCGAGAGCTGTTCTACACGCGAGATGGCAACATCAGTGATGCCGCGGGCCTCGCGCTCCTGGAGGAGCTGGTAGTAGACCTGACCCGAGCAAAGGACGTGGCGACGGATCTTCTCGGGGGGAGCGAGGGTGTCGGGGTGGGGTTCGGGGATGTAGCGCTGGAAGGTGGTCTCGCCGGTCATCTCATCGAGGCTGGAACGAGCAAGGGGGTGACGGAGAAGGTTTTTGCTGAAGAAGTTGATCAGGGGCTTGCGGAAGTCACGGCGCTGCTGGCGACGGAGGGCGTGGAAGTAGTTGGCGGGGGTCGAGGGGTAGGTGACCTGCATGTTGCAGTCCTGGATCTGGCGGACGAGCTTCTCGGGGCTGGGGTAGACACGAGAGTCGTCGTCGCAGAGCTGAAGGAAACGCTCGATACGGCCCGACGAGTGCTCGGGGCCCTGTCCGTCGTAACCGTGGGGGAGCGAGAGCACCAAGCCGGTGCGCTGGAGCCACTTGCGCTCACCCGAGGCGAGGAACTGGTCAATGATGATCTGGGCGCCGTTGGCAAAGTCACCGAACTGGGCCTCCCACATGGTGAGCGAGTTGGGCGAAACGAGCGAGTAACCAAGCTCGAATCCGAGAACACCGTACTCGGAAAGGTGCGAGTTGGTGACGGTGAACGAACCCTGGTCGGTCGAGACGTGCTTGAGAGCAGTGTAGGTCGACTCGTTGACCTGGTCGTGGACGAGGGCGTGACGCTGCGAGAAGGTACCACGCTCAACGTCCTGACCCGAGATACGGACGTGGGTGCCCTCAGCGCAGAGCGAACCAAAGGCGAGGGCCTCGGCGGTCGACCAGTCAATGTTCTTGCCCTCGGCAACGGTCTTGCCACGAGCGCCGATGATACGGGCGAGGTTCTTGTGGGGGGTGAAGCCCTCGGGGAAGGAGGAGATGATCTCACCGAGCTTCTTGAGCTTGGGCTCCTCGACACCGGTGGGGTGAGTGGGGAGGACACGCTCGGCGAGCTCGGTGGGCGAGGGGAATCCGTCCCACGAGGACGAGAGCCACTCCTTGGACGACTTCTGGTAGGTCTTGGAGGCGTCGGCAGCCTTCTCCATCATGCCCCAGACCCACTGCTTGTGCTCCTCAATCTCCTTGGCGGAGAACGAACCCTCCTTGACGAGCTGGTCCGAGTAGATGGCGAGAGCAGAGGGGTGCTTCTGGATGGCACGGTACATGCGGGGCTGGGTGAACGAGGGCTGGTCAGTCTCGTTGTGACCGTGGCGACGGTAGCAGACAACGTCGACGACGACATCCTTCTTGAAGGTGGCGCGCCACTCGGCAGCGAGCATACAGACAAAGTTGACGGCCTCGACGTTGTCACCGTTGACGTGGAAGATGGGGGCGTCAATGGCCTTGGCGAGGTCCGAGGGGTAGGGGGTGGAACGCGAGAAGCGGGGGTCGGTGGTGAAACCAATCTGGTTGTTGACAATCAGGTGGATGGTTCCGCCAGTGCCGTAGGACTGGAGCTGCGACATGCCCATCGACTCGTAGACGATACCCTGACCGGCGAAAGCGGCGTCACCGTGGAGGAGGACGCCCATGGCCGAGTCGTGCGAGCCGTCGTCACCCTCAAAGTGCTGGATGGCACGGGTCTTGCCAAGAACGACGGGGTCCTCGGCCTCGAGGTGCGAGGGGTTGGCAACGAGCGAAAGGGCAACCTTCTTGCCCGAGGGGGTGGGGCGGATGTAGTTGGCGCCAAGGTGGTACTTGACGTCACCACCGCCGTTGTCGGCACCGTCCATGTTGCCGGCAAACTCGTTGAGGATGGCCTCCATGGGCTTGCGGATAACGTTGGCGAGGACGTTGAGACGACCACGGTGGGGCATACCCATGACGATCGACTTGACGCCGGCCTCGACCGAGGCGTCAATGAGACCCTTCATACCGGGGATGAGGGCCTCGCAGCCCTCGAGACCGAAACGCTTCTCGTTGGGGTACTTTGAGGCGATAAACTTCTCAAACATCTCGGACCAGATGGTACGGTCGAGGATCATACGCTTCTCCTCGGTCGAGTACGACCACTGGGTGGGGACCTCGACACGCTCACGGATCCAGTCACACTGTCCACGGTCGGAAATGTGAATGTACTGGATACCGACGTTGGTGCAGTACATGCGCTTGAGCTCGTCAATGATGCCACCGAGGGTGAGCTTGTCGTCCTTGACCGAGCCGACGAAACGGGGGAGGATACCGGCGCCGAGCTTGAACTCCTTCTTGAGGTCAGCCTCGGACCAGCCATAGTACTCGAGGGTAAGCTCAGGAGGGACCTGCGACGAGAGGTCGGCGTTGGCAATGCCGAGGGGGTCGAGCTGGGCAATGTGGTGACCGCGGACCTGGTAGGCACGGACGAGGAGCTGGACCTTGAGGTAGTCGGTCAGCTCACCGTCTCCAACGTCGAGGGCGGGCGAGTGGCCCGACTCGGGGAGCGAGGTAGCGAGTCCGGGGACGGGCATAAAGGCCTGGGCCGAGGGGAGGCCCTTGTCGAGGCCGGAAAAGTAGGCGTTCCACGAAGCGTGGACCGACTTGGGGTCCTGCTTCCAGGCGCGGTACATCCTGGTTGTCAGAAAAGTCTTTCTGGAAACTTACTCCTCCATGTAAAAGGCATTGCCGCCGCTGGCGAACGAGTCGCGGGGGCTGGGGGGGATGGCGGCCTCGGTAGCGTAGGCGCGGAGAGCCTTGGGGGCGGCCTTGAAGGCGGAGAGGGAGGCGCGGGCCTGGAGGAGGCGGGCGCGGGGGAGGGAGCGAGGCAATGTGCGAAGCATGGTGATTAATGCTCGTTGAGAGCGCCGGGAACGATAAACAATACAAGGAGGGTGGACGTTAGATGGGCGCTACTCTTTGTTTGTGAGAGGAGCGGTGCTCTATACGTCTGTGGTGGTGATGAGCAACAAAACGATGGTGAGTTGCGAGGTTGACCTGGTGGAGTGGGGCTTGCGGCAGTGGAGGCTGGTTGTGTGCGTGACTACATACAGATTGTGAGTGCGGGGCGGTCCCACCCAAAGAAATGCTACCAGGGCGGCATCCGTTTCACCGCTAGTCGGCGTTTTTCGGCAGCCATTCCGAGGATCACTCGAGCCCGTGGTCTTGCCGCCCCCGAACCTGCCTGACTGCCGCCGGATTATCTGCCATTTCTTCGGACGTACTGGCCCCAACAGTCTAGGGTCACCATGCATTCACGGGACTCCATCAACGCCCATTACCCATCGACGACGTGGCCATTAGGACCCCCCTGGCCCCCCTTAGGATATGGCCCCCGTCTTGGGTCAACTTCGGTGTAATGCAGAATGTGGCTCTTTTTTTTTTTTTCGTGAATCCTACGACGTCACTGGTCCACTCGCCCAGTCTTCGTCCCTGCCCGCTGTCACCCTCCGCCGGCCTCCCCCATCAATGGCCAGAAGTTTCTCCTACCCACCGTCCACGATTCATGGGGACCGCAGACCACTCGCCGCCGCTGGAGAGATAAAACGACAGTGGGGGAGAGTGGGTGTATGCACTCCTCCCGTCTGCAACAGCACTGATCGTGTCTCGTTCCATAACAACAACCGCAATGATGGAAAACAAGGAGCAACAGGCATTGCGGTAGAACCAACCCATGTTTTGGCCATCCCCACACCTTGGCCGTTGGGGAGGGCCGAGAGGGCAGAGCAAATAACGAAACCGAATGCCAATAAGCGCGGGGCCGCGGTCAACTGGCGATGACGCTCCCGCCTGCACGTCAGGTGAGAGTTTAAAGTCACCTGTCTATCTAGGTCGCTCGCTACTTCCACGAGGACCGCGCGACATCCGTGCTTGTGGCGGTGTCCTGGCCCGGCCGGCCGCCAGTGCTGCCCACCAAGTGAGTACCTACATCGGGACCCCGCAGGCGGGCAATGGCGCCCAAGCCACCACCCACTGTTGCCGGTCGTGTGCGGTGAATTGGAGCAACGGAGGATTGCTGTTGCCTGCCGCTGCGGCGGTTCGAGTTGCATTGCTTGATGACGATGCGTGTGTGGCGGCAGAGCACACAGCAGCGGTTCTCGAGGCTTGGCGGACTGCTGTGTGACAGCATGCACTGGGCGCGTTGTCTGCACGTTTGTTAAAGCGGGGGTCGACGCCACATGACCGTCTCGGCGGCCTCAGCATGCGCCGCCAAGCTGTGGCGGGGCGGCGGCCACGACAGATACGCCGATCACTGCGAGCGATGGCGACCCGGCACGTGTCGCGGCGCCGTCTGTCAGCGATGATGAAGCGCTGTCTGCTGTATTGTCTGACAGGGGGCAAGGAACACGAGCTTGTCAGAGTTGCTCTCCAGCGAGCTCGTGGGAGTTGCTCCAGCTGCGCGTGACACGCAGGGGATGCAACGCACGGGCACTCTCTTGTAGCCGCCCACGGCCATGCCCAAGACATGTTCCCTCAAGAGTGAGCGGCTGGCCTGCTCGGGCATACCCCGGAAGCACCCCAGGCGTCGTATTCCACGCATCTTGCCTCGCCCTCCAGAACCCACACTTGGGCACGGTGTATCTCGTTCAGAGTGGGAGCTCCTTGGGCATGATCGTGGGCCCAGGCAGTACCCCATGCAGCGCGGGACGGCTGGGGCGCCGCTTGGGTGGGTTGGCAACTCGGAAGACGGCTGCCCAATAGAAGATGAGACAACCCCCAGAGGACGATGTGCAAGGTGGGGGCGACAAAAAGAGGGGGTTTTGACCTGCGAAGAGGTGGAGATAGAAATTCGAACTCGGGTCTTGCGGAAGAGCTTCTGTGGTATTTGGTAAAAGACAAAACACTAATAAGCGATTTACCCTATCCGCACCCGAGGTACTTCTTCTGTTTCGCAGTGCACTATAAAGGAAGAATGAGAATCCTGCTGACGGTGATAATAATACTCGCGGAAATGCTCAAAAATACTCAAAATTCATGCTTCGTTCACGGAAGATACAGTCGATCTTGCGCGATTCTGGTACTACTGGTGGTCGCGGGCACATTGTTGGTATTGGGGACAGCACCTGCAGAGCTTGCGAGCCGGACAAGTGCCACTGATCATCAGCGAACAATATTCACATCGTCTGTCCTTCGAGAGGCCCTCCCCATCATCGTGCACTTCCTACCTCTTTGCCCGACTCTGAGAGCAACGTGAGCCCCCGAAACAGGTAGTAGGACCGTGCCAGAACGCCTTCCCGACACGCAGCCGGCAGCTGCCGCTCACTGGCTCATCCTCTCCTCTCCGATATCCTGCCCGTCGCGGCAGTCTGGTCGCAACGCGCCCGCCTGCTTCCTAGAACGCCACACCACGACAAGGACCACCTGCAGGGGGACTGAATATGCCGACCCGGAAGCTGAAAGATCCTCCTGGAATCGCAATGTCCACGGCAGTGACAGTCGGAAGGAGTCTCCGCAGACTGACCCCCGGACCGAAGACCATTCCTTGCCGACCGCGTCGAGCTCCAACCGAAGCCGCGGTTCGCCTCCCACTGTCCGTCCATGCCCCTGTTCCTTTCACATCTACCCCCCGCAGCTCCACGAACTGCACCTGCCTTCCTTTGCCGATGGACCTGTGAGATATTACAACTCGGGATACCGCCACGGAGATCAGTCTGTCTGCAGGCCCGCGTGCGCTGCTGCCTCCTTGCACACCGCCCCCGGCGCAGACAGACAGCCACCACACATCCCCTCTCCCAGAGGGCGCGGGAAAGAGGGCGCGGGCGGGGGCGGCGAACCCCAGGCGTCAGCGGCTCCGCGCTCGGCGAGGCCGAAACGGGACATGCTCAGCCTTCCGACGCTCCCACGACCGAACGAGCCGTTCGCCGTCGGCTGTCCGCTGGGGCCACAGATGCAAGGATCGGCCGCATCCCACGGGGCCGCATTCCAGCGGGGCCGGCAGCAGACCGAGCCCCGCGAGATCGCATGCACCACCTGGCGCTTATGCCTAGTGCCATGTGCCGGCTAGTCGCGCGCGCGGTCGCGCGCTGCCGCGGCTTGTGGCGGCAGCTCTACGCCCGTGCCGAAAGTGGCACAGCCTATCCATCAGCAATGTTGGCCGGCCAGGTAGATGCCGGCAGCCAATGGAGTGCATGTGGACCCAGAGGTCGGCAAGGCCGGCCGGGCCGATTGTGGTCCGGAGAGGTGAGCACTTCTGCATGGATGATGAATCAATTCGCTGCGCAATGTCACTCTGCCAGTAATTGTTGGCGTATGGCGGGACAGTCAGCAACGACCGTACAATTAAGCTTGCTCCACGGACCCGCCATCATCTACAGGATTGCCCTTTGTGTGCGCAGTATTTGCATGCTGCCCAACGAGTTTTCTCGCCGACTACTAGTCTCTCTGCCTACGCTGCTTCTTTCCTCTTCTAGCGATGGCCGCCAGTTGACGTCAGGCGCAACGATTAGTTGACCTTGAGGAGCTCGACCTCGAACTTGAGGGTCGAGTTGGGGGGGCTGGGGGTTAGCAAATCGTCTCGGTCCTTGTCGGCAATGTTCAGATGCGTACATCTGCCGTCAGCTCGGGTTTAGATGGCCGGGAACGTACGACGGGAGGGAAGCCGCGGGGACCGTAGGCGTAGTCGGGGGTAGCGGTGAGGACAGCCTTCTGGCCGACCGAGAGCTGGGGAACACCCTCGTCCCAGCCCTGACAGTCAGTGTGTGCTCTAGTCGAGTGCTCCGGAGACGTACCTTGATGACCTGGCCGACACCGATGGTGCACTGGAAGGGCTGTCCGCGGTCGCGCGACGAGTCAAACTTGGAGCCGTCGAGGAGGGTGCCGACGTCTGTTGTCAGTGTGTGACGTGCGGAGCGGACCTACAGTGGATGGTGACCTTGTCGCCCTTATTGTTAGCACGGCTCGTCGGCTCGACTCGCGCACTGGCGGCGAGTCGTTTATCGGGTACACACCTTCTTGGGGAAGGTCTTGCCGTCGCCGGCGGAGATGGTCTGGGGGGGTGAGCACGGGCCGCGGATTGGTGTCCGAGGGCAACTCCGTCGGAGGGCTGGAACCTTCTAGCAGGCTGGGGTGGGACTACTCACCTCAACGGTAACACCCATTCTGATAGCGGAAGTGTGGAGGGTACGGGCGGAGGTGAGGGTGCGGGAAGCGGTGGGGAGGATAGACCTGAACATGAAGAAGAAAGAGATCGAGATGATCAGGATGGGTAGTGTCTCTTTTGACACAAAGTGGTGGGAGCGTCGCCCCAGCCAGCCACGACACAGGGGGTTACCCAGGCAACCTCCACTCTGGCACCTGGGGTGGGAGCGGAACCAAAGTTCTAGCACGTGCGAGTGAAATGCCGTCAGTGTGGCACAGGGGGGGTATTAGGGGGCTGATTAATGCATTAGGACGGCAGTTTCTAATGTCCATTACAAATGTCGTCATTGCAATCTCGGTGGAGGTGGAGGTTTGTCTTCTTCCGCGGCTCGCACGCAAACAGACGTAAGATGCAATCTGGGCTGTCCCCCACAGATGGGGGGACTACCCTCGTACTCTCTACGTGCGTGTCCTGGATCCCGTCGCCGCGAGACCGCAAGCGTCACTGCTTGTTTCATTTGCCGCAGCAGCCAGATCCTGGTCGAGTCGCTCCGCTCCGGCCCCTGCGTCGCAAGGCGCGCAAGGCTGAGACACCCGCACGATTCAAGGGGGGCACAACACCGTCCACGCTGTCACTGTGGGAACCGTTACACCTAGTATATTTGGGGTTTCAATCGCGATTCCGGTGCCAAGATTTGGTGCGTCAGCATTCCTATGTCGGTTTCGTGGGCCTCTCTCTGCAACTCCGCGCGTTGCCTGCGTGTTATCAGCTGACGCAGCCAGTCGACTGGCAATCTACGTTCAGGACGATACAGCCTAGCCGCGGTTAATCAGGCCCTCACTCTGCTTGACGCGTTCAGCAGCAGCACTTGCACTGCCTCAGTTCTGAACCACTGACAACGAGCTCGAGACTCACCTTGTGGCTCCGTACTGACACGTCGGCTACAACAAGTAACAGTCTCAGTTCCATGCCAGGTCTGTTAGCGCAGCGAGGGCCGCTCCATGCCCCGCAACGAGGCAAACAGGACGACGCGCGATACGTCAAAACAACCCGACCGTACAGCTCTCATTTCCGTGTGGCAGTTGAACCCGGACCACACAGCTCGCCGACAACCAGCAAGGCTCCAAGACCAGAGTCACACTACCAAGGTCCTTCTTCCCATCTCGTTCCCCATGAGCTCAAACGTTCTTCCTCTCCGACCAATGCAGCCGACACAGCACTCGCATGACGCTCTGTCGCCGCCTTGGCTTGCTCGCGGCGCTTGCGGCGCTGGCGGCCCTGAGGCTGCAAGGACAATCACAGATCGGTGTGAGCGAGAAGAGCTGTGAAGCGGTGAAGCGGTGAGTGTAGCCACTACGCGTCCTGCAGCAGTATGCCACATCGCCACGCTCGGAATACCACCTCGCCACGCTCGCAGACCACACGCGCACTCGCAGCTCTCTTGGATCCCAGACGCGAGAGAAGCGGATAGGATGAGCGTCAGGGAATGGAGCGGTCGAGGTCGAGAGGCCTTGAACGCCTCTCGGACTCGGTGTTCAAAAGGGCAATCTACGGTCCAATGTCGTCTCTTGTCGGCGCTCGTGTGATTGGGGTATCTGGGTGGTTTGACGGAGCGGGAGCAATTCCCCCTGGGCATGCACATTGAATTCGCCAATCTGAATACTATAACCCAATAGAAAGTGCGCATTAGACAAGGGTGATTACACGCATCACCACCCACCTGCCTCCTCCATCCTCGACATCTCCTCACAAGGTGCGTCTCTCTCATCCACCCACCCACCCACCTCTCGTTCCGCCCACCATTCCGCTCTCCATTTAAATACCCAGGGCACGCCCGCCCGAAACTCTTTCCCCCAGCTCATCCCCACCAGCCCGTCGTTTTGCACGCCGCATTAGATTCGGCCTCCAGGCTCGGCTCCAGCCTACAACGTGCGTTCAAGTCCACGTTCGCGTCATCGTCCGCCCGCCGCCCCCAGCCGGTCGCCCTGCCCCACGACGACGAACAGATCGAGCTCCTTCCTCTCGCCTTTGACGACTCTCCACCCCTCTATTGGACCTGGCACAACAACACCCGTCTAGCCCAAGCAGGAGACAAGATGAAGTTTGGGTGCGTCGGTTGCTTTCAAACGTCATTGCTTCCTACTAACGTGCAGTACATTGCTCGAACTCAACAGCAACGTCGAGTGGTGGGACCACTACGTCGAGTAAGTCGACCGCACGCAGCCTCTCTGACCCCAGCTACGATGCACTCAAGAAGCTGTTCCCCTCGGTCCCCCTCGACCCCACATATCTAGCCACACAGGAGCACGCCGAGCAGAGCGCGCTCCTCCCGGCCCGCCGCGCCGGCAGCAACAAGTGGGCCACGCCGGAGCAGTTCCACGCGGCCTTGGATCGCGAGCGCCGCAAGGTTACAACATTCTACGCGTCCAAGTTTGAGGAGCTCCGCACCTCGGACAACTTGCTCGAGGACGAAGTGCACGGGATCGAGCTTCGCGAGCTGCGCGGCGAGGAGGAGGCGATCCGCGAAGAGGAAGAGGACGACCTGGATGACATTGACGAGGAGCGTGGCCTGATCCGCCGCGCCTCGACCAGCCCGGTTCTCGGCCGGAAGCGCGGCTCTGTCTTTGGCAAGCTCCCCGGATTGCCCAAGATTGGCGGCGGCGTTTCGACCGACCATGCCGACATTTTCGAGTCCAACCTCCCTGCCCCAGTCCGCACCGCCAGCCGCCGCCGCGCCAGCTCCATTCCCGGCCCCCTCGACGAGGAGCGGGACCCCCCGTCGCCCACCAGCAAGAGAGGCCGCCACCTCCGCACACTCTCCGAGGTTTCGTCCGCCGACGACGTCCAGGACCGTCGCACCTCGTTCTCCTCGGTTTCCACTGGTGTCGGATGGGGCCGTGGCATGCGCCGCACGTCCAAGCTCGGCCTCCAGCTCATTGACCAGTCGCAGTACCCTGACTGGCTCAAGGACGAGGTCTCGCGCGACGAGGAGGAGGGTGCCAAGCCTGCCTTTTACAACTGGACCGGAAACTCGGACTATGCTACCGTGCTCCGTATCGGCATGAAGAAGCGCATCTCGGCCCTCTGGCTCGACCTGTACGCGCTCAAGCAGTACGTCGACCTCAACCTCACCGCCTTTGAGAAGATTCTCAAAAAGTACGACAAGAACACCAACTCGAAACTCAAAAAGCAGTACATTACCGACGAGGTCCTCACCTCGCACCCCTGGACTGACGACGACAAGGCTGAGCTCGACCTTCTCCTGTCAAAGGTCCTGTTCCTCTACCGCCGTGTTGTCGTCGCCGGCGACGAGGAGCTCGCCAAGGAGCAGCTCCGCGCTCAGCTTCGTGAGCGCATCGTCGTCGACCGTGAGACTGTCTGGTCGCAGATGGTCTCGGACCGTCGTGGCCAGGGCATTTTCCGTTCCGTCGAGCCGGACGAGCATGTCCCCGCGTTTGAGCGCCCGAAGCGCGGCGTCCGCACCCCTTGCGGCCGTATCTCGGTGCCGTCGTGGTTCTCCAAGCGCGGCCTGATCTTTTGCATCGCCGTCGCCACCCTCTTTGGCATCATCTCCGCGCAGCCATTTGACCGCGTCGAGGAGAGCAACTGTCTTGCCCTGCTCGTGTTCTGCACCATCCTCTGGGCCACCGAGGCAATCCCCCTGTTTGTCACCTCCCTCGCCGTTCCCTTCCTTGTTGTCGTGCTCCGCGTCCTCCGCTCGGATGACGAGGAGGACCGCCGCCTCCCCGCCAACGAGGCCACAAAGTAAGTTGACCCGTATCCCACCACTGACAGCAGGTACATTTTCTCCCAAATGTTCTCGCCCACGATCATGCTCCTCATTGGAGGTTTTACCATCGCCGCGGGTCTCTCGCGCACGCGTCTCGACCACATGACCGCGTCGCGTGTCATCAACGCCGCCGGCAGCAACCCCTCTGTTGTCCTCCTCGTGCTCATGTTTGTTGCCACCTTTGCGTCCATGTGGATTAGTAACGTTGCCGCGCCTACGCTCTGCTATGCCCTCATCCGCCCCATCCTCGACGAGCTGCCGCCAAAGTCGGTCTTTTCCAGGTGCCTGATTCTCGCCATTGCCCTTGCGTCCAACATTGGCGGCCAGGCATCGCCCATCTCGTCGCCCCAGAACCTCATCGCCCTCGGCTCCATGGTCCCCGAGCTCACCTGGCTCCAGTGGTTTGCCATCTCGATCCCCG
Organism: Apiotrichum akiyoshidainum; assembly: GCA_002973495.1. Lineage (NCBI taxonomy): Eukaryota > Fungi > Basidiomycota > Tremellomycetes > Trichosporonales > Trichosporonaceae > Apiotrichum > Apiotrichum akiyoshidainum. The sequence goes on along the minus strand of PQXP01000041.1, from coordinate 429 downwards.
TCGGCGTCACCTCTATTATTGCAATCTGGGCGTTCCTCCACATCAACTACCGCTGGGAGGGCTCGCTCCGCATCCCCAAGATGCGCAAGAACACGGACTCGCTCACCGGCAAGCACTACTATGTGCTCTTTATCACGCTCCTCACTATCGGTCTCTGGTGTATCGAGAAGAACGTCGAGGGCTGGGTCGGCGACATGGGCATCATTGCCATCATTCCCCTCGTTGCCTTTTTCGGCACCGGCATCCTCCGCAAGGAGGATTTCCACGATTTCCAGTGGCCGATCGTCTTCCTCGCCATGGGCGGTGTCTCGCTCGGCAAGGCTGTGCTGTCCTCGGGCCTCCTCGAGTCGATGGACCATGTRCTGGCTCATGCTGGAGCGATCAGTACTGCCCGAGTAAGTAGGCACGGCCGTGGCTTCCTTGGGCAGT
>PQXP01000033.1:0-104996 GCA_002973495.1 Apiotrichum akiyoshidainum | reverse complement strand
CCCCCGGAGATAGTAGCTGTTGCCTGCCTGCCAGGGCTGCAGAAGGGGGCAGACAGTCGCTCGCCCGCCTCGGAGCTGAAGCAGCAGTAGCTGGTGACGACAATAATGAGTGCGCAGGATCCTGGAGAGGAAAAAACAGGAACGAAAAACCAAAACAGCCGCCAACCAGAAGGAGAAACGCGACAACAAAGGCTCTCTCTCTCTCTCGGCCAGGCGGTTGGTGGCCAAGATTGATGGCCAGAATACTTATGCTACTGTTACTCCTGCAGCTGCCCGACCCCCCCCTGCACCTACTCTTGCTATCTATCACCTCAATCTTCTACACCTCACACCTCACACCTCACACTCACCTCCTACTCACCACCACTACCCCCAGCAACACCACCCGGCACACGACCTCCTCGACGCTGCCGAACCCCCTGCTCCACACTCCAACCCCCCGAGAACCTGCTGCGTGCCACTCTTGCCGAGGTGAGCATTTTTCGGTTCTGTTCTAGTTGTCGTTTCTGGGCAGCAGCGAGATGGTGACCGGTCGGCAGAGCGGTGACTGCCCTCGCTGTCCGTCGCGCGCACTGTCTCCCTCCCCGTCCCGTCTCCTTCCATCTCCCTCGGGTCATCCCTAGGTGCAGGCCAGTGGTAGGCTCGGGCTCTGCAACAGACCAGCGCCGCCGATCCCGCTGCAGCGCAACCACTGCATGCTGCATGCTTGACAATCTCCATGCGCTGTCTCCGCATCTCATCTCGTCCTCTCGAGCTGGCTTGCATCCCGCATCTGTCTGCCTGCGTGTCCATGTTGCTGGGGAACAAAAAAAAAATACAGTACCCCCCAGCATGAGCCGTGTACCCGCCTGGTGGTGGCGGCGGCTGGGACAGCCGGAAATGTGTACACATGACAGCCGCGGGATCCCGATTGATGCCGGGTAATGCGAGCGAGCCTGCGGGCGGGCGACAGCCACAGAGCCAGCCGCCAGCGTCGTTCAGGCTTAGGCTAGGTCAGGCTCAGGCCCCGATTTGAAGCTTGCTTGGGCTTGTATGGCATCATCGCGACTGCCTATTGCCTGTCCGCCTGCCTGCCTGCCTGCCTGCCTCTCTCTGCGGCCTGCTGTCTGTCTACAGGGATGGTACACCCGGGACCAAGGGGAACAGGAGACGCGGCGACGGCGACTGCAGACGCGTAACGGCGGGGGTAGAGAGAGAGAGAGATAAGCTGAAGCTGTGCCCCACCCATCCCCCTGTGTTCCCCTTGTGTCACTGTGACTGTTACTGACGCTGTCCTTGTCGCTATTCCCCCGTCCCTCATCGCGATCGTGCCCTCCCTGCTCCCCCCCACCAACATCAACACCACCACCACCACCACGACGTCCACAAACGCCACCGCTCTGCACCGTAACGATTCTTTCGATTCTTCCACTGTCTCTCATTGTTCTTGCGTTGCTTCTCATAGCTAGTCACGCGCCACCCAGCCAACCTCTACCAAGCTACCACACCAACACGAGCGCCTCTCTGCACGATCCCCCATACAGTCAGCTCGCTCGCTACCTGTGCGCCCCACACCTCGCCTTTCCTCTCTGGTCCGCCGATATCCCCTCTACCGCTCGCCCGACCGACCAGCAGCACGCGCTCCGCGACTTGCCTGGCGATATTTAACCTCACCGGATCATCCATATCTTGCCCCTTTCTCACCCCACCACCCAACATCTACCCCATATCAAGATGATCTCCTCCCCCGTCCTAGTCCAGCCGGCCCACCTCACCAACTCGCCCACCGCTTCGCCCACCCTCCGCCCCGCCGAAGGTGTCATGGCCCACGACGACCGCGTCCCCCGCGCCATTTCGCGCGGCGTTAACCGCCCCTACTGCTCGCCCCGCATCGCCCGTTCCCGCTCTCGCCCCCGCGGCGAGGTCGACTCGGCCACCCGCGCCTTTGCCCTCGCTATCGTTGAGATTGCTCGTGCTCGCAAGGCCCACGCCGCCGAGGCTGGTGTCTCCCCTACCCACCCCTGCCCGTCGTCCCCCGGCCGCGAGTGCCAGCACCTCATCGAGCTCTCCGTCGACGTCCCCGTATGGTCCGCTGGCTGCTTTGCTGGTAAGTTTCAAAAAGTCTCACTCCATCTGCCCAGGTCGTGTGCCATTCAGTGTACCAGTGGGGCCACAGCACAGTGTGGCCCCACGGTGCTCACCCACACACAATGTCATCAGCTGCTCTGCGGATGCGCGGATGCACGCCCTCGGATCCCCACAGATACACATCGTGTCCGTGCGTGCCTGCGTGCCGAGGACATCGGTCGGCTACTGCTACGCTGGCACTCGGCTTTGTCCGACCGACCGACCAAGACCGACCGACCGAGAGTGGCAGTTGCACCCATCTCGCATTGTCGTAATCATGCTGACAGAGCAGATCTCTCCACTCTCCACGCTCTCCGCGACAACACTCTCCAGCGCGTCCATAGCTTGATCGGCCACCTCAACGACGCGCACGCTCTCCAGGTCTCGTACAAGCTCCTCGCCCGCCGCCCGGCCGCAGTTGGCTACGGAGCCATCCGCGTCTCCCCGTCGCCTCTCGACGGCCCTGGTGTCCAGCGCCCCATCCGCCGCACCTCGTTCGTCAAGCCCGAGCGCGAGGGCAGCGGTGGCGTCGCCTCGCCTCCCCGCCGTCTCTCGGACAATGCCCACAACCCGATCTCGTTTGAGCACGCGATCGCCGACTCGGACTCGGAGCACAGCGTCGACCTCGATGAGGACGACGAGGAGGAGGCCGACTCGCTCATCAAGGCCGAGGTCCAGCGCCGCAACGAGCGCGAGGGCGCCAGCTTTGTCATGAACGTTCACGGCGGCTTGAGCTTGATCGTTGTCTAAGTGGCCAGCCAAGTGCCAGTGGCGCGCGCGCGCGAAGCATTCGAGCTGCATTCATCTCCAGCAGTTGAATGCGTCAGAACCAGCTCGCCGCCGCCGCCGCCGCCGCCAACCACGGCGCCACCCATCTCCAGACATCCAGAGCCTCTCATCTCTACCCAAAACGACCTGCCTCACGCTCGATACCGACGAGCAGCCACGACACCCCTCTGTACCTACCACCAACAACCGACAAACAGTCATGCCCCATTGTCAGGCGTAAAGCCAGTGTACTCGTGAAATTGTATATGCATCGATTTCGAACCACGCGAAAGAGCAGGCAGCAGGCAGCAGGCAGCAGGCAGCAGGCAGCAGGCAGCAGGCAGCAGGCAGCAGGCAGCAGGCAGCAGAGTCAGTCATAGCAGAGCAGGTGACACCAGACAATAAGCATAGATGAGCGCGATCAAAGTCAGCAGTCTCAGCTGATAGCCGCACTGGCCGCCAAGCAGATCACTGCGCATGGTCTCTCGTCTCTATCTCCGACATCGGCATCCTCCATCCCTCTTCTTTCTTCCATCCTTGCGTCCCTGCAGCAGTCTCTCCCCACTCCGCACCATGTGACGATCATTCCTCCGACGGCCCCACCTCGTGCTGTGGCTTCTGGCCTCTATCTCCCTCGTCGCCTCTGGCCCTCCCTGGTGTCTTCCGACCCGGGTCCGTTCCCTCCCTGGTATACCCCGCCCGACGAGCGCTGTTCCGTGCGCGCGGGCTCAGCAGTGCGGGGACTGCGTTGTTGTGGGGAGGGGAGAAGCCATGGCTCGAGCGCAGTGCGTGGGTCCCAGCGCCGGCGCCGGACCAGGGACCACAGACCACAGCCTAGCAACTGCACAGCTGGGCCTGGCCAGCGGACCGAGCTGCCGCACAGCCCCGCTGCGCAGAGGATAAAGCCGAGACGCGGGGATGCGGAGTGCGGAGGATGTGGAGCAACGTCTGTTGTTTGAATCAGACACGGACACGGCGCCTTCTCTCGCGCTGTTGGTACTCGGCAGATCGCGGCTCCTTGCCTCTCCTCACTCTCTGGTGGGGTCTGGCCGCCCCACAGATCGGCAGCGGGCTCGTGCGTGCGGTGGTGCGTTGGAAATGGGCGGCGCGGGACGCGGGGGAGACGGACAGACGGACGCGGGCAGATGGGCAGACGGACATGGCGGGAATGTACGGGATGCGGAAGGTGCCGAGCCCAGAAGGATGACTTGTACGAAGCAGCACAAGTGGCCGGAGAAGCTGGCCGTAGTGGCTGTGGTGGCTGTGGTGGCCAATTGGGCAGCTCTCGCGGCGGGGACCGCCACCAGCACCAACAGCGTGGAGCGCGAGCCTCACGACGACGCCCAGAAGAACCAGAATCAGGATCGCAAGCAGTCTCGGATCGATTCTGATTCAGAACCAGAACACTCGGAGTCAGAATAGGGTGCGGTCAGAAGACTGCTGAGACAACGACTCGATCGCCAGCCATGGCCGCATGGCTGCAGAGGGGCAGTGCTGCACTGCTGCGGGGAACCCATGTGGTGCTGCCTTGCTCATGGATACAGTGGTTTGGAGAAGGTGAGGAAGCATCCGAGATATCCTCTGCTAGGTGCTGTCAAGACAAATCAACGCGACGCTAATTGCCACCTCCGCACCTCTACTCCAATGACTGTAGCACTCTGCTGGTAGCCGTGCCGTTCATTCGAACGGGGCAGCTCCAACTGCCGGCCGCAGCCAGTGCAGTGCCCACATGACCTGCTGTTCCTTCCCCGTCAGTAGGTCCCTCCTCGACTTCCGTCCGCATTGATAAAGGAGCAAAGTACACCGGCCCGTCTCCATTCCGGGGTATGCCTTGCACTTCCAACGGCGCGCCGGGTCCTTCAGACAGGACTCCTCGGACCGACCATGTGGGCTGCTGCACATCGGCATCTGGACGAGGTGACATCGGACCTTAGTCCCGTCGCTGTATCAACAGCACCATGTGGGCCACTGGCCATTGCCAGCCTTGATGTGTCCGGTCCCTGTCATGGACCCGTTCTGAGGTCACGGATCAGCAGATCTCCGACTCTCCTGTCACTACTCACGAGCTGAGCCGCACCCAGTCCATTGATCCCGGGCTGAATGTGGCCAGAACAGATCGACACATCGGGTGAGAGAGCGTCGGCAGCTTTGCACAATGACGTACGAACCGTGCTTCGAGGAGCCGCGGCAGTTGTTTCAGTGCCACCCTCGTTGTTTTGGAAATATGCTTACTTTGCCTCGAGAGACGGTGGCCAAAATGATGTGGCGATGCCCAGCAAGTGCCACCCATGCTTGTTCATGCTCGCCCCTCTGCACCCACCGCTCCTCTCTGGCTGCCTATCGGTTCAGAGGTGCTCACCACATCCTTGCCAAGACTGGGCGGTGCATGGTGAACCGAAGACTGGGCCTGCGTCGCTCATCTCCTGTTTGCCCCTCGGTAGCTCTTCACGTCGCTTCCCCTCCTGTCTGACCATTTCATTCCGACGCTGGACACTGAAAGCCGAGGAGCCTCTCCGCCCTCCCCTTGAGATCTGCTTCCCCCGCTTCCCCCTTGCTCGCAGACGTATCGAGTGCCGGAGTGTTGGTGTGCCGCACCACTGTGATGAGTCGCCGAAAGGACTCGCTACCAAACATTGCTCGCACTGGCCCCCCCGCGAGGATTCACTGCAGGTTGTCCCATTTCGCTCACCGTCTCGTCATCATCTTCACTGTCCACTCTTTCCATCCTTGTCCCTTTTAGTTGTGCACTGTTCACATTGTTGGCACGCCCGTTCTCACCCACTCTTGTTCACTCCCGCTTTCTGTGTGTGTTGAAACCCCTCATTCGCCTTCACTTGCCTTCACCGGTCGTTCTGGTCCGTACGAACACCACCCTATCTTGGCTCGTCGTAAGAGCTAACGCCACCTCACCTCTGGCGGCTCACCGGTGAGCACCACTCCGTCCCTCGGTACCTCCGCCCTCCGCCCGACTCGCTCCTCCGCGTACTCGTTAAGCAGGCACTTGGTGCCCCTCGTTTGCGATGCCATCGCTTCACCGTTGTCGCCCACATCCCCCGACGACCAGTTCTCCAGTCTCTGGGAAGGGCTACCCAGCGCGTTCCGATTCGAGTTCAACGATTCCTACGTTTGCTACCCCAGCAGGTCCCCCTATTATTTCAACTTTAACTGTTAGCGAAATCACGACGGAGAGTGAGTAGCCTGAGCCCGTCGCTGCCGCGCAGGGCCCAAATCTGTGTCCTGGCATCAGTGTTCTTTTCCGCCCTTTGATGTACTTGTGCTCACGCCCGCACCCAGCCCCGATACCAACGGCATTGGTGAATAGTCACACGGGCCAGTATGCCAGCGGTTCTAGTACCGTAGAGACTCAAACAATGCCGGACTTGGGCCGTATGTGGCTCATCATCGCATTTGGTGAGCATCATTCCAGCAGAGGAACTAACTTTATCAGTTCTCAGCGGTATCCTCTGCTTTGTGATATGCGTCCGTATCCTCTCCATTGTCATCAGACGCATCCGCAAATGTTGGAAGAGACGCAAACGCGCGGCCAAAAGTATCATCACGGGGGAGACGCCTCGGAGCGAGCCCAAGTCACTGCCCCCGCCATCCGCCTACGCGATGGGGTCTATCAACCAGGCCCAAGCTTCCAATATGGGAGGCGGAGCACAGCGCATCCTGAATCTGTCTGACCTCCCTGCCCCGTCGAAGAGCCACTGTGGTGACCAGCCAGTTAGCCCTTCGAGCACAGTTCCCTCCACGTCTGTCGCGTGCAGACAAAAGGTCCACCCACCTGGCGTCTCTGTCGCGAAAAAGCACTCGTCCGGCTCCTCTGGCCTATCTGGCTGGAACAGACAGGTCTCGGTCCATTCTGGCGTTTCGGAGGAGACATCACACACCTTTGGGCACCACAACAACCCCAGCTTGCGATGGCTATACAAACCACACGGAGCGTCCAACCCCTCACTGGGCTATTCTCACCCCAGCAACGCTAATAGCACACTGAGCTTTGCGACTGACGCCACAATTCCGCCGCTCCCCAACTACACACAAATGTCGGCCGCTCTGCAGAGAAGCAGCTCAGGCAAAGCTCCTTCCGCCTCCTTTAACCACGCCCACACCGTGGAGCAGGTCCTAGCAGCACCTCAGTTGACCGAAGCAGGGCCCTGCCCACCTCGCGCCGACGCGCTGAGAAGCGGCCGACGGCAGCTGTAGTGGTCTGGTTTCCGAGCATCCCTCGGTCCCCTCTGCCAATTCTATAGCCTGTGCCAGCGCCAGCAGGAGCGGAACATGCCAGCCCCGCGGGTCCCGATGCACACGTCCTTGGGGTGGCATCCTCTGAGCACTGAACCCCCGCAACGGCAACAGCGGGCTTGGCGGTCCTCGGCGCTTCCTGGCGGCACTCGGGCACGGCCTATTCGTCCTTGTCAAAAGCACAAGGCTGTCCCTCATGATCCCTTACTGGTCTTGGGTATTCTTTGCGGTACCTAGGGGAATAGCATAATGTATGGCACAATTATACATAGGAGTGTGGGGCGAGTGGGAACACTCCAACTGACGAAAAGCGGTCTGAGAGGAATGCCGACCCGCTCCCTAGCTGACTGAACTGAGAGCTTCTGGAGGGTGGGAACCTGGAGACGACTGTCTGACCATTGTCTCTGATCTTTGTTTAGGAAACCCACGTGAATGTGTTGAAACGCCGACATGTCTGTCTGAAGGAATGGAATGGGGTGGAGGCCGTTCACTGACCGGATATAGTGGCGCGGCCAGACCACTTGCACCTAGGCCTGGCCATGAATGCCAGTGCGTGCCGAGTGATTTCCGCTGTGCATGCTCGATAAACCCTGTCACATGCTTCTTGCCGAGAAGCGCCGGGTGGGAGCAGTGGTGCGGTGCACCAAAGCCGGCCATCAGTGGTTTCGGCGTGTTCCAGGGTGCTTTGCTCGGCCTAGACAGCTGACTGCGGTGTTTCGACCGCCACACACTCCTTATTGTTCGCAGCCGCCGCGGTTGGCCGTTGCTGGTGCCGCAATGGGGCTGGTACTGACAGCAGGTGAGCGGTGTACAATGAGACGAACAAAGCAAAGCGGTTCACCCACATGGAGGCTTTGTTCTCCAGGCCGAGAGGAGACGTGCATGCGTCCCGCACGCACGGTCATGCGTTATTAACCCCGCCGCCACCTCCCTTCTTTGCTCATCTTCAATCCTCCCCCTCTTCTCATTTATCTCTTCCAAACATTGATCTTCTCAAACTCATCACTCTCACTGTCGCTCTCTCTGTCTTGGTCTCCATCCCGCTCGCGACCGTCAAACGCTAGGCCAAGTGCAAAACAGCCTCGCGCCAAACCCAACTCGCGAGCCACCTCACCCGGTCAAACCCGTCTCCATCACCTGGCGCCCCTTTCGAGCCTTCGGTGCACGTCCCATCCGTCGTCACCACGAGTACGTAGCGCTAGGCAGGCAGATCCCCTTCCTGGATTTCCAGGCAGTACCGTGGCCTCTCCAAACTTTAGCTAACGATCAGTGGGCCAGACTCTGGCCCGTGCGTATCGTGCGGCACCCCAGCTCAAGCCCCAACCACCCTCACCCACGCCCAAGTCCGTAATTGTCTGCCTCGCGGACACGGACAACACACCCTCCCATGGCACTACCACGAGCACCCCGACCTCCAGCCTCGCTCCTATGGATTCCTCTCCTCCCCCCACCCCCTCGCACAACTGCGGCTCACCAACCCCCAGCGCCGAGACTGTGCGTGGTCGCGCCAAGTTTGATGCACTGGGGGCGGAGCTCAGGGAGATGCGCGCATCGTTGAGTCGCCTCCCTCCGCGTATTGCCCGCACCCCCGAGTTTGCTGCCAGGTGCTCCAAGACCAACAAAATGCTCGACTGGGCACTGCGTAACGTTTGCGAGGACGAGTTTGCGCAGATCAAGGAAGAGCACCGCGACGCGGCGGTGGCGGCGACCGTGAGGAATATCGAAGACGTCCTCGAGCATTGCCGCCATGAAAACGCGCTCTCGGCGCGCGTCATTGCCGATGGCGAGAGCCTCATTGCGCAATATGAGTTCAGGCTCGACAGCTGGCAAGTGGCTGTCCATAAACACGAGGCAAAGGCTAAAGAGCGCCGGGCAAAGTGGCGCTCTGCTCGCGCTGGGGAAGCCTTCGATACCACGACTGCCAACCGCTACGCCTCGCCTGCTTCTCGCACCGACACTGTTGTCACTGCCCCTCCTGCCTCCACATCTGCCGCCACCGTCCACCGCACCTCAGCCACCACCGTCCCTCGGCGTCCCCCTGCAACTTTCGGTCCTTCCAGCTCCCGTTCCCATGCTCGCTTGCACAAGGCCACAGAGGACGCCACCTCCGACCCCTTCCGTTCCGGGGACGAACAGGGTTCTCGCAGTGTCTCGCATCACCGCCTCCGCGCCCGTCGCCGACCCACCACCCACTCCGCCATTGTTCGTCCTCTGGAAGCCAACACGGGTCTGACCACGACTGCCGTCACCAGTAATGCGCCTCGCAGCACCGGCACCAAGGCAGATCCCCGCACAGGCCCCACCACTGGCACTACCGCTGCTGCCCCCACGATTTCCAAAGCAGTCACCACCACTGTTTCAGAAGCCCAGACGGTGCGTGGCAAGGCCAGTGGGGCTCCCACAATGTCCTCGCTCGCTCCTCTTTTGTCTGCCACTGCGCTGCCCCTCCCTGGTGGAGCCGCCACGGCCCTCGCGTCCCCATCTCTTCTGCGCGCCCAGTACCTCCAGATGCTTCAAAAGGAGCTGAAGCAAATGGATGTTGTTCGTCGTTCGTTCTCCCCACCCACCGCACATACGACAGACTACCCTCCCACCATTGCAGCCAAAGAGATCGCCATCGCCCGCCACCACTTCCGTACTCTGGAATACCAACAAGCCCATAAGGACTGGGAGTCTCGGTCCACGGGCAGTGATCCCACTACTGTTCACGAGCGCAACACCCTCCGCCTCCAGGACGCCAGCTCCAGCGCCGTTCTCGTGCAAGAAACCAAACGGAGCTTTGAGGGAGAACGCATACTTGAATATATTGAGCGCAACCCTTCCATTCCTAGCAACCCTCTCGCTAGCGGAACCTCACCCGCAAACCTCTCCTTTAACGACAAGCGGGAGGCACAGCGTGCTGTCCTGCGCAAACTCGTTGAAGAAACCGGCTCCCCTTCGTTGGCACTCGCGTCAGTAAGCAGTTCGCCTCTACTCTCGGCTCTCAGGTCTTCAGCACTCTCGCGTCCCTCCTCTCCCTTCTCGCCCAGCAGTCCCCGGCCTTCCCCCGGTCTTCCGTCGCGCCGTTCCAGCTTCACTCCCCTCCTGCTCAGCTCTCGCCTTACCCAAAGCCCCAGCCCCTTGGCGAGCCCCCATTTTACCCCCCTCCCCAGCCCTGCCGCTCGCCGCTCCTCTTTTCCCGCCTCCACCCCCACGCCGATCCCGTACTCGACCACACCGGTCCCCATCCTCCAACCGGCACCTCCGCCCCGTTTCCACCGCCCTGCGGGACGCTCCTCGCTGTTGGTGTCCTCCACCGCTTCCTCCAGCCCCTCGTCCTCTCCTTCCAACTCGCCACCGGCTTCACCTCCGCCCCCTCCACCAGCACGCCCTAGCTCCAAGGGCTTCACCACTTCACCCCGCCCCTTCTCTGCAGCGTCCCCCAGCTCTGTATTTGCAACACCACCCCGCGTCGTCCAACCCCCTCCCATGGACCTCGACGCCACCCCCAAGACGACTAGTGAGGAGAAGACAAAGAAGCGCCAGGCGCCCAAGCAGGCCCCGTTCACTCGCCGCCCCATCCCCAGCTACCACGCTCCTGGCGACGTTTTCAATGAGCCTCGCCGCCACACGCCCCCAGCTCGTAGTCCATCTGTGGTGGGAGATGACGTAATTGCGGACGGACCGTCGGCCATATCCGCCACTGCAACCTCCACCACCAAGTCTGAAACCACGCTCGCTCTGTCCACCCACAACAACAATGAGGTTCAAGACGACGCTGGAGCTACACTTCGCCCCCATCGCGCCCATCGTTCGACTCGCCGCGATGCTCTTCCCATCCCCGTCCTCGAGGGCCGCTGGGCGACCGTTAACACTGCCGCCGACATCGTCTCTTCACCCGCCGACTCCTGCACCGAGTCAAACAGCCCGGTTCCTCCCTCGCCCACCGTGACGGAGACCTCCTCCTGCGCGGACTACGAGGACAACCATGTTGTTGCTGTCGCTTCGCTTGTGTCAGCTGTGGGCATACACGACCGCCTTCAGACTGGTCCTCCTCCCATCGCCGAGGCGTCTTCTGCCCTTCCATCTGAGGCCGAGGATGCCCCTCACCCTTCGGAGCCGATCACCACCGACACCGCGCCTTTGCTTCTCCAGGTCCTGCACTCTCCCTCTGTCCAGGAGGGAGAACTCCACCATCATATGGACTCCACTGTGGAGATTGAAGAGGAGAAAATCACGCTTGCGCCCCCCGCGACTGTCGCGGAAGGCGAGCCCGAGGTCGACCTCATGTCAACTCTCGCCGATATCTTTGACACGACCTTCAGCTCCCTGCCCCCCGCGCAGACCACTACAGTCGAGAGCGATGTCAAGGACGACATCAACTCTGTCCAGCCCGTTATCGAAAATGTCTCCACGCTTTCCGACGAGACTACTGAGAGCTCAACTGCCGCAGACGAATCGGTTGCAGCCACGCAGACTATGGACATGGCCGCAGTGAACGCCGTCAAGCCTTCTGAGGTTGCTACCCATGCCGACGAGAGTTGCCCCTCCGCCGAGGACCTGGGGCTTCTTGCCACGTATCTCGGGCAGATCACCCTCGTGGAGGCTCCCAACACAGCTGCTGCCCTCGACCCCGCGAAGTACCCCAACGTCATTGATGCTCCCACTGCTGCCTCCCTTGAGCCACCTCTCATGCCTACCCCCGAGCCTTCCACCATCCATCCCCTCCCAAGTGTCGAACCGCCACACATTGTGGCTTCCCCCATCACCATTCCTGCACCCACCATCTTCTACCCATCGCACGACACTCACCCGGCTCTTCCCTCAACATCCCCCCCAGTGGCCGAGGTGGCTCCGCCGATTCCTCTCCCTGTCTTCCAGGCTCAGCAACAAGGGTCAGCATTCAACCCACATGTCCAAGTGCCTCCCTCTTTCCCTCATCACACCCATCAGCATATCCCGCAACACCCTACCCCAGAGTATGCCTTCCATCACGCGGCCAACTGGTCCCAGCAGTACGTCCCAGAGGCGGCGATCGCGGTCCAGCAGGCGGCTCCGGCACCTCAGCAACCCGACGTTGAGATGGAGGACGTCTCGACTCAGCACACGTCCCCCGATATGCCTGTTGGGCTTGAGCAGCTTGATCTGGGTCAGCAGCTCGACAGCACCCCGCAGTTCGTTGGTCAGCATATGAACCATCCTCAGCACAATGCTGCTACAACGGAGCACCATCTCGACACCTCGGTTTCCGCGGGCCTTTGGTCCCAGCCTGTTGCTGAGCCTGTCTTCCCTCTGCAGACGGCGCAGCCGGAACCCATAGTCAACATTGTCGCAACCGTCACCAACGCGTCGTTTGGCGACTCGCTTCAGCAGGACCCCCTCCAACCGGGGCCCAGCGCCGGCGAAGTTGACCAGACGCTTCGGCAGATTCAAAACCTCGCCCACCTCATCCCCGATCCGGTTGATTACACAACTGGCAAGGGCAAAGGACGTGTCGAGTCTGTGCACGCCGGCATCCTGGTGCAGTCTGAGGGGAGTCGAGGTATCAAGCCTCTTCCTCGTCGCGAGGAGCCAGTGGTCCCCGCCCAGCACTACTCAATGGCCAGCGATTATGTCCCTCCGCCGACTGCAGCCCCACCCCCGGCGAAGCCCCTCACCGAGGAACAGATTGCGGCCCAGCTGCTGGCGGCCATGGAGAACGACGACTGGGAGCTTTGCTACGACTACAACGCAATGAACAACCACTCCTTTCAACCGTCGGCTACTGCCGCAGTCGAGCCACCGGCTGTGGCATCGGAAGGTTGTGTCCATCCTTCACCGCTCAAACCCCCGACTCCTCCGCCCCCACCTGCCGCTACGCTCCCGCCCCTCACCCCTCGCCGCACCAGAGAGCTGCCCCGCCGTGTGGTCTACGTCCAGCCTGCCGAGTTCACCCAGGAGGTGATTCCGGACGACCAGCCGATGGACCCAGTTCCCGAGGCGACTCTTTATGTGCCTGCTGCCTCGCCATCAGCCCCAGACCCAGACGCCGAGTTCGATCCCGCGTACTACAAGCTGCAGGCCGAGCTCAATGCGGCTCAGCTGCCGTCCGCCTTCGACCCCGACTTTGACTCTGAGTCAGAATTTGAGGAGGACGAGCCAATCATCGGTTCATGGAACAAGCCTACCGCTGCCAGTGCCTCCGAGAAGACCAGCGACGAGAACGGAATCTGGAACCAGTGGCCGGCTGTGCCAGTGGGGAACTTTATGCTCTCTCCCCGCTCCTCGCGGCGCGACCGCGAGGTGCTCATGTCCCACCCTCTGCCTCCCGACTCTGACGAGGAGGACAATATGGACGAGGACGGCAACGAGTCCCAGTCGTTCAATCCCAACGACACCAGCTTTGCCGACAGCAACATGTCCCACACCGTCACCGGCGAGAAGACTGGTGTCTGCTCACCTCACGCGACTTCTCGCAGCCCCTATGTCCAGATTAACGTCAACCCCAAGGCCGCTACGAACCGCATGCTCTCTCCCCATCAGCTTGGTTCACCCGTTTCAGCAACATCGCTCTCGGATCCTGCCATCGGACCCATTCCCGACACTGTCTACGAGGTGACCTCCCCCCTTCCCGACGAGATGGACCCATGGGAGCATATGATGAATGCTCCTGCTGATCTCGGCGGGGAGACTCCCGACGACAGTCACAACACGGAATATCAGCATCACCTGAGCCGGGACGCGACTGTTCTCCGCCTTATAACGCGCGATGCGGCCGACATCGTGGAGGAGTTGCACGCTCTGATCGCTTCACTCTGGGAAGGCACCAACACGGCAACTGCGCGCCAGATCCACGTTCGCCTCGCCTACCTCGCTGGACGCACACAGCTCCTGAAGGCCGACCCCAACCTGCGCAAGTTCCTCCTCGTGACGCCTGACGATGACGATGGGCTGGATCCTCCCGACGACTACGTTTCGTCTCCTGACCAGGACGCGATTGCGGACTGCGTGTACGAGATTCTTCAGGCTATGATGGTCTCCGAGCTCCCTGTCACTCCCATCCAATCGCCGTCCCATCTCCCTCAGCCTGGGCCGTCCCTTCAAGGCGTTAGCATCACCCCAGCTGCCGACAACGCTGTACTCGGCACCCCCGCCACGGAGAGTTCGCTCCTTCCCGTGCTCAACGATCCATCTTTCGACCTCCCCGAAGCGCTGGATCCGCGTTTCGCCGAGATCTGGAACGATGGCCTGGCGGCGGGGATGAGCGTCGAGGAGCTCATGGAGATGTGCGCAACCTTGACAACTCAGGATGTGGATAAGGCTGTTCATGGCTCTGGCTCGGCCCCGCTTGACACCGACGTCCGCAACAGCAACCCGTTCGATGCAACCATGCCTCAGGCCATGGATGGCTCGACTCCCCCTCTCGAGTCCTCAGCCTTATCGCCCACTCCTTCCGCAACCGCTCCGCTGACACCATGGGGCGAGGCGTCCGACGCCGAGGATATCGCTCGGTCATCATTCTTCCCACCTGTCGAGGCACAAGCTGTGCCCCTATCTGAGCACTCCATTCAATTCCAGGACATGGTCACACCCGCGCCGTCACCTTCCAATTCCCCGATGCTCAACCCGCTTGTGACTACTCTAAAGTCTGGAATGCTCCCCCCTGAGTCAAACACGAACCACGCCGCTAGCCCCAAGCGCGCTTCCGAAGAGGAGAACGCCGCCATCCAACGTCCTCCAAAGCGTCTGTGCACACCCGAAGCGAGCGACAGCCACGGATCATCCCATGTAGTCTTGCCTCAAGCCGTGGGTTTAGCCGGTGACGGCATGGACGTCTACGACACAACTGGAGCCGACACCTTCGACACACCCATTGTTGACCGGCGCCCCTCAACGCCCTCTCCTCCCTCGAAGCTCACGCAGAGTGGCAGTAAGGTCAGCAACATGGTCAACATCTTCAACAGCATCAGCCGTGCCTCGCTGTCACCGACCAGCAGCACCAGTGGCGTATACCGTGTGGAGCATTCTTCAAAGCGCGCCACCGTGCCCTCCGATGAAACTCCTCGCGTTGTCACCCCTCCACCTGCACCTGCTCCACCCGTGCCGCAGCTTCATGCTCCTGGCCCCATTCCAGCCTCTGAGATTGCTATTCCCCCACCACACATCCTAGGTCTCCCCGCTCGCCCTCCGCCGCCAACCGCGTTCCGTGGCCGCGCCGCCAAGGATCTCGGCGTCGTCAAGGCGAAGCCCCCTCGCCAGACTCTTTCGGGCTCTGCTGCAGAGTTACCCCCTGATGTCACTCCCGAGCACTCGGCGCCGCCTTCTCGTCCACCCTCGCAGGCCTCGCACGCTATGGCCCAGGCACCTCGGCACATCCCTGGTGCTTCCGCACGCCCTCCCCTTCGCCAACCAGTTTCTGCTGAGAACTTCCTCAAGAAGCCTTCGACGTCCAAGTACAACCAGCAGGCCCGCGCCGCGCACTATAACCGCCCAGCGCAGATCCGCCACAACCCCCCTCCGGCGCAGATTCCCGGCCGGCAGCCCGCTCCGCTCCCCGCCGAACGCACTGGGACCCAGCGCAAAAACGGTGCTACAGGCGAGGGCCACCTTATAGACACGAGCTCTCCAGTGCCAGGGGCGGGCAGCGCGAGCGCTGGACCGGGGCGCAGTGCTCCCCAGTGTGGTGGAGGAAAGGGAAAGCAGGTGCTGCCGCGCTGGAAATAAGATTCATTAGAGCGTAGGATTAGTGATTATGCGTTATGTACTGTACATTAGCTGTATTATGTTCATCGTGATGCTGCCTCTCTGGCCTCTGGACGTTGAAAGTGGAGGTGCAAAGTGGAGGTCGTGGTGGAGGGGGAGCAATGACGTGGTAATTTGCGGTTGTCTCTCAAACTGGCCCGGAGCCCCGATAACAACACAAACAAACCCACAAACCAAGATGCCGGCGGTCCGTCCAGTCCATCACTCGATCCCTCATCCTCATGTCTCCTGCCTCTGACAGTCATTGACCCAACGCTTCTTCTTGAGCACCATCACACACACTTAACATCGAGAAACCATCCTCTTCCGACAACTCTTCCATCCAGCTCGCCCGACCTACCGCAATAACCTCAACATCACGTCAGCACGCGAGCCTCGTAGCGAGCGTCGTTGGTCGACCTGGACCGCGGGCCCCGAGAACACCTCGCCATCAATATGCCTCTTACGCCGCCGGAAGATTGGTTCGCTCCCGAACAGCCTCCTGGCGTTTTCAACAGGCTCGAGGAGGAGGGCAGGCGGTGGCACGCCGAAATGTTTCCCGGCCATCCCTTCCCGAAATATGAAAACTGCTTCAAACACCTTGTTAGTCGCGTTTTTGTCACATTCCAGAGCTGACAACAGTCCTTTATCATGTACGAGGACATGTTCCGCTCTTCGGGCCAGTGGGAGGCGTGTGTGCGCAACATTGAAGCTCATGGCGGCGAGGTCCTCGGCCATTCGCCCACGCAATCGAACCGGCACATGATGCGCGAGGTCATGGTGGTGATCGTTCTGCCGTCGGTCGTGCTGGACAACGGCAACTGTGAGGTGGACATGGCCCATGTTCAAGACCCCCGCATCAGGCGCAACACGAGCAGGTACTTTGTCGGCCACAACTACATTTTCGACATGATTTCGTTCGGCACCTTTGTTCCGCCTCAGCAGACTGTTGGGATGCTCATTGAGCGCAACCACCGCAAGTACGGCCTCCTCTCTCCGACTCCCACACGCGAACACACGGTGGAACGCGAGTCCGACGTCGAGTCCACGTGCGAAACGAGCACCAAGGCCGGCCGCGGTCGTAGCCTGGAAAGGTCCCCCGACCAGCGCACGCGCACGACCCCGGACCCGCGGGGAAAGGTCATCACTACTACACTCGATCAAAGTTCGTCTCGCCACAGTGTAACCCCTACCGCGGGAGCGAGCCAAGCCCCCAAACGCCGTCGGGATGTGCCAGAACGAACCAGTGGGCCGAGCCCCAAGCGGCGCCGTACCGGAATCGCCGGCGAGGACGAACGTGGGCGCACCGATATTATCGACGAACCAGAGGACGATCAAGGCAGCAACGAGGATACCCGCGCGGAATCGGCGCCGCACAATGTCGGCAAGATGCCTGCGGACCTCCGTCGCACGCTCGACGACCTTCGCAACCTCGCACGCGGCGATGTCGTGCAAATGATCCCGGATCTCCGCCAGGCGCTCGAGTATGGTCTAGAGGCGCAACGTGCCGTGGAACAGATTCGCCACTCAAGCTTGCCCGAGGCTCGTCGTGCCCCTCCCGCAGCCGAAGAGATTAATAATCCGGCTGAGCGCGGGGATGTGGGTCTTGACGGCGGGTTGGAAACGTCGGACCCTGTTCGGCAGATCGATATCGAGCTTCGTGGCGATGTGGAGCAGCTGAAGATCGACCATTTGGAAGAGGAGGAGGAAGAGGAGGAGGAGGAGGAGGAGGAGGAGAGGGAGAAGACGCCTCCCCTGCATACGAACATTATCAAGACGAGTCTTCCCGCAGCCGTATCGACGAAGACAGCAGTAACGCTTCCAACCGGCTTGTTCAGTGCAAAAGTCAACACAATACCAACGTTCTACGGTTCACCTGGCCGGGGCGTGAGCAGCTGAGAAGGACCATCGGCCCGGCTGCAGCGACCCTATCTCGTTCGCACATGCCCACAAGGTCACAACGAGCCCCGACCGCTGCGAAGGCCCTCGCTCCCTCCCCCACGTATTCCCCCAGCACACGCGCGGGTCCACCCCACGGTGCCTTCCTTACCCCACCAACGTCGTTCGCAGCTTTCCCTTCTAGTGAGGGTGCATAAAGTCGACACGACTTGACTCGACCACGTCGATTAGTTCATTGTTGTAGCTAGAGCTAGAAGTACATTGTGTGCATATCCCGGCGACTGAGCAAGAGGGTGGTGGCTGCGGGACAAGCAAGGTGGGAGGTGGTACTTACCAAGCCCTGGGACCTGTATCCGCCGCTGTGGCGCATTTCCAGCTGCTTCTCCCTATGCCCTCATTGGAACAGGATGGGTTTGTGCGCAGACTCTTTCGGAGACAGGGCGTGACACAACTAACACGTAGCCGAACGATCAGGAGGGACGAAGAGGGCTGCCACCTCCCTGACATGGCCATGAAGCTTCAGAGAAGCAAGGAGGCGAGCAAGCCTAAGAAGACCTCATTGTCACCGCCCAAGAGCACGCCGGGCATTTCACAGTTCCGGACTTTTGGAGGCTTCTGTTCCATCTTATCGCAGGACTGGAGTGCAAGGGTCAGCTCGATCTGGTGTACTATGCAATGTATTAGGGAGTGGTGTGAGGGTTATTGAATTAGTCGCGCAGTTGTTCGAAGGCCAGAAAGAAGAATCCTGTGAGCACACACCATCGCCTCGAAACGCCGAGCGATCGTGTGTCAGAGGCATAGCCCTGATCCTGCTCTCCACCCATGAATAGGTCAATACAAGCACCAGAACACAGACCACGGAACTGTTCTCCGGACAACAGAAGTCCAAAGACCCCATACTATCAACTCGGGTAAAACACTCTGAGAAAGACAGGGGAAGGTTCGCCAGTGTGGCGGTGACGCGCGCCCGGTGGACGCTGGAACCTGGATGTCTCAGTGGCAGATCTCAGCAATTATTGTCCACTATCCCGACTCACCGACTCAAACAACTTTGCTCATTGTAATGAGGAGAAAACAAGTTGGCCCAGACGCAAAGGGCTGAGGACAGACTCAGACTAGGGGTACTGACAACAACGGCACCCATGAGGCACGCATGTGCTCGACACAGGTCTCGCCTGTCTACACACGTCACTTGCTTCTAATCCATTCTATTGTTCTGAGCCGTGACATGAGGAGCTGGAAGGCAGCCAAGGTCAAGCCAAATAAGGGTGGCAAGCAGCGATTCTCTCAGGAGGGCGGTACTTGATAAGTCCCGAGCAGGTTGTTCTTCCTTCTCTCATCTGCATTCTCATCATCATCATTCTTAACGCCGCGCCACTCCCTCACAACCGCTCTCATCGCAATCACGTCTCGGTGGCTACTCTCCCCATCCTTCCATCCTTAACTTCTTAAGAACATCCCAGCTCGAGCTTCTAACACTCCTCAAGATGGACGTCTCCGCTCCTGCACACCATGACGGTACGTCACCACTGAGCCGCCCCTTTGTCTAACACCCAGCCACGAATGATGCCGAGGTCTTCACGGAGTCCGACTTCTGGGACTTCATGCAGAACGCGGCTCTCCCACTTGAGATTCTCGAGTCCTTTGACGGGGACTTTGAGCTCCTTTTCCCTCCGGCTGATCCTTCAGCTGAGGACAATGTGGTCAGCAACGACCTCACTTCCCTCGGACTGCCGGAACACTCAGCCACACCCTTTCCCTACACACTCCCTCCCACGCTCTCTCCTACTACACTCCCTCTTTCTGCCACTGATTCTCCCTTCAACATTGCTCCCACCCACCCCAGGCGTCTGGAAGGTCCCGTCTTACCTTTTTCCCACCTGTCCCCCGAGGCACTCGACTCCCCGTCGGACTTGGCGCCTGTCCATAACTTCCCAGCCTCACCTCCCGCGCTCAGCCAGGAGAACACCGTGCACCTCCCCATGAGCTCTGATCTTCCTTTAGCTCTCGACAGCGAGGACCCCTCAATACTTCTCCCCATTATTCCTGTGCTGCCCCACATTCCCCCAGATATCTCGGAATTCCCCATCAATGTGAGCGCAGTCTTCGGAGTCACTAGATGGAATCAGCCACAACCACAGCAGCTAACGCTATGCAGCAGTTTACTGCCAATCCCGGTCCCGTATCCGCCGGCGTGACCACCTCCGTCGTTGACTCCACTCTCGTCTCTGACAGCACGGASYKTGMTRGMRWCMKCGCTTTGGACAGCAAGGACTTCTCCTCCCTCATGCGCTGTGTGGGAGTTGCTCAACATGTGGGGAATTGGGGCTTCACCTCAACCTACGATACGCTGCCTCAGCCAACGGGCCAAGCAGACTTGGCCACACCGATCCACTACCCAGTAGAACCCGCAGCTGTGGAGTCCGATGGCGATGACAATCACTTTGAGCCTGGCTTGTTTGAGCCCATAAGCCCTGCTGAGGCCGGCGACGGCTGTGATGGCCTGCGGGATTCTGACAGTCTGTTCGAAGAGATCGAACCAGCTCAGCACAGCACGTCCCTTCCAACTGGTGCCGAAACACCCGCTGCCCAGCCCTCATCCCTCAATCAGCCCCCTCCTCTTGTGACAACTTGCCTCACAACTGCACCTTCGATGGTACTTGCTCTCCCACCGTCTGCCTCTGTGGCCCCTCCGGCTTCCTTCAACAGTCATTCCACTCCTGTTGCCGGCCCCTCAATCATCTCGATGCTGGGCCTTGCCACGGAGCCACATTCTGTCTCGGCCATTCCAGCAACCTTAGGATCTCACCAGTCCAATTCTCGGCTTGCCCACTCGCCGAGTCCCACAACTGCCCTCATGTCTCGCTCCAGCTCCGCTTGGAGCACCAATCTTGGAACTCCCCTGAGCAGCTACTTTGAACCTCCAGCCGCCTCCACATCGTACCCCACCACTATCGCCAGTGGCAGCGTTTCCCGGTCGCCTGCGGATCTCAATCCTTCACCACTGAATATGTCCGCAGGGCTAACACCTGAGAAGATCATTTCTCCTCTCGTCATCCGCTCCTCTCACGCCGACCACCTTAGCAATACGGCCTACGCAGGAGATGTGAACACTGCAGGCGCATCGTCTGCGCCCACTACAATCGGCTTTTCACTTCGCTCCCCTTCATCGCTCTCTGGTCACCTTCCAGTCGCCATGCCACAACACACTCCTCACGACAACCTCTTTCCATCAATGCCTATGGCAGCGAGTGGTAACAATGGATATCAGACCCCCTACCTCAACCCCTACCGCAGCCATCTTGACGGCGTCGCACAGGCCGAACGGACCCACCCTGCATGGTACGCCCAGCCAATGGCCGCTTACGCTCCCACCCCATTGCACATGAACGAAACCGGCTCAGTGGTATACAGAATTGTATCAACCGATTCCCCGCGAACGCCGCAACCCCAGCCGAAGAGGCGCCGAGCCTCGAAGAAACAGAACAGGCTTCCTCTGCGCTACAACCCACCAGCGGGCTGGACAGATCGTATGGTGCTCGAACACATCATCGACTTCATCAACAAAGGTTTCAACTGGAAGAACCCAAGACATACTCGTCAGATGTGTTTCGATGGCTACCGGTATAGGGTGAGTTGAACAAATGTACTCTCTACTAACGATATCAGGAGCTGTTCCCAATGGACCCAGAGTCGTTCTGCGAGCCATACATGGCAGAGATCGAGAGCCGGTGCCCCGAGTTTATGGCCCGCAAGAAGATGGAGCGACCAGCCTCCCAAGAGTTTGATGAGCTTGATAACCTTCTGTCGTTCTGCTGTGACATCTTTAACTGGGAGGACCAGACGCTTGAGGATTTCTACAACGCCTACCAGCGGACCGTGAGTAGTTGCTAGTTGGACGGGAGTGCTGACTTGTCCAGTTCCTGTGCGACCCCCGCCCAGCGGTTCAGAAGTACGCCAGCACAATTGCTGCCCGATGCGAGGCATTCCGGGTTCGCTGGATGGCTGTCGACGGCTCCGGGGCTCCTGGTCCGAGCTTCCTTCGTCCGACAGCTGCTGAACAGCGCCATGAAGAGGCTGAGCGGAAGCGATTGGATCAGCAGAGGAGGAAGGAGGAAGCAGAGGCAAAGAGGCGGGCCCGCGACGAGGAGGCTGCCGCAAAGAAGGCGGCGAAAGCCAAGGAGAAGGCCGAGAAGGAAGCGGCGAAGGCTGCACAGAAGGAGGCAGCAGCGCTGGCGAAAGCTGCCAAGGTCAAGGGCACGAAGCGCGCCAGCTCCGACGACAGCGATAGCCCCAGCGCAACCAAAAAGGCACGGACGAAGAAGGACCACACGTTCTCTGGTCTGGCAGAGCACCTCAATCCTACTCCGCTGTTTGGACAGGTGAGGGCTCGGCCCAGCGCCTCGGCGGGGCGCTTCCTCCCCTCAACTGCAGGGCCAGTGGAGCCTCGTCCATTCAGGACCTGTATCAGGAGTATATGCCCGATAGACGACGTGTGTGGGTGTGAGGACAACTGGTACGGCGAGTTTGATCGCCGCTGGGACCCATCGAAGCCTCGCGTTTCGGGCCCCACATGTGCGTTGTGAGATAAGAGATTAGATTGTAGGCAGGTGTGGTGAACTTAACTGCCCAAGTGGCGTAGACTGTTGCTCTTGCCCCATCATACGAACTTGTCCTGGTGCTGCCACTTTGGCCGGATTCTTGGAGTTTTTCACAACTCTCGTTCGATTACTGACATCGAATCACTCGCCACTGTCGGCGTAGCCCCGTCGCACTGACCTCCGTAAAGCACGTTGGTCTGACAGCTCTGCTGCCTGCACTGCTGCCCGGATTGTAACCCCCCCTGTCTCAGCCACCGCCACGGTCGCCGTCATGGACGCACGGGCCGCCAGCAGCCTGAGGCAGCATTGTGGTGGGCCTGTGGGGTTCATGGAGCTGCAGGGTCTCGGCGGGGCAGGTGGGCGGCAATGCTGGCGATGAAGATGCGTGATGTGATGGAGACTCAGACAAAGGCAACAAGAGTGAGAAACTGTCCCATTCATAAACAAACTCAAACCAAACAAACACACCGAAACAGCAACAGCGATGAGTGTCGAGACGGTGCAGGCCGTCTTGTCGCTGGGGCAGCCGCACCAGCACGCGATCGAGGCGGCCGTGTCTGTGCCCGTGGTTGCTGCTGCCCTGGCGGACGACATTGGTATTGCGGTTGACATTGCTGCGTCCGCTGCATCAACAATAATATCCGACAACAGGACATCGTCGGCATCGCCGCTCGTCCTCTTCTTCTTGCTCCTTGACCCGCCAGAACAGCCGCATCAGAGGTCGTACAATCCCGTCTCCTACCTCTACCGTCTTACGACCAACATGCTTCACCAGCTCACTCCCGAGCAGTCGCACGTTCTCGGCCGGGCCCTCGCCATCACCGCGTCGGTCGTGACCGTTGGCTTCATTGCTGTCACATCATACTACGTCCTCGTCAAGAAGTGGGCCCTCGCTATTCTCAGCACGCATGACGAAGTCTTCCCGTCCATGATCCATGCGGCCAATTCCTGGCCTTCAGAAGGAAGAGCATGTATGTAGAAGCGGGCTAGAGGAGAGCACATACAGCCGCTGATGCCACAGTCCGCGCCAAGACGACAAAGGACGCCACGGACAAGCTCACCCTCCGTCTCCAGACTCTGCGTGAGGGCAACGCGACCAGCATCGCGATGCTCGAGGCCATCTCCGACAGCCTAAGAGAGATACCATTTACGGCAGCGCGCCTGGAGACTGTGCAGGAAGACCTGGGGCGTGCTGAAGACTACGTGGAACGACTCCCCCACCTCATGGCCGCCGTCTCCAGTACGCTCTCCCACCTCACTCCGTCAGCGCGCCGCTTCGCCAACGGCATGAAGGACATTCGCGGAAGCTACGAGTTTATCATTGCCGACAAGAGCACCTCTTGGACCCAGAAGGCGACCTGCTATGCCACCCTCTGGACCCTCGGCGCATATACGTTCGAGGACGCGCGGCTCCGCATGGAGAAGCACACGGCGCTCGCGCGCAAGATGCTCAAGGAGCGCCGCGAGGAGCTCAAGGTGCTCAGAGAGCTCCTCCCCGAGGCGATGGCGAGGCTCGAGCTCGCACGTACCCAGTAGGCAAACGTGCGGCCTCTGCCTTTCTCAGCGTCGGTCCCAGCCTGTGTAAGCGACCATCCTTTGCCTGAGCCAGCTTCTGTGCCTTGCTCAGCGATTCCTTGTAGAGCATAGCTGTATGTCACCAAGCCCGTCAAGTTTCAGTAATGCGCATACACCACCCCATCAGCCCTCCACAGCAAGGAGACTTGGGAGATTGAAGGTGAGAGACAACAGCAGAACAGGGCCGGTTGCGGGACAGCAATCGCTGTCCGCTTGCGTCCACCTCCACACAGCCAGTCGCCACCCAGATTCGGAGTGCGCCTTACGAACCGTTCGCCGTATGCATGCAACTGTCATGTCTTGGTCGCTGCTTCCAGCTCTGAGGTCACCTGTGCATGCGGTCACCACATAGCTTCTACTGAGCTCAGCGCGTGTATAAGAGATAGGTGATGCACGTAGAACATCACCATCTTCATCTACCTCTCACAACCCCCAAAACCAACAATGAAGACCGCCTACAACTTTACCTCTCCCTCCGTTTCGACCTGCACTACAGATAGTTCTTTTGGAACCTCCAGTGTGCAAAGCTTTGTAACAACGACCTCCGTCAAGGCTACCCCCCACCGACTGTCTAGCTCCTTCAGTAGCTACCCCACAGCTGCAGCAGCTTCTGGCTCACGGTATGCCTGCGGTCCGGGCTCCGAGTGCCGCACGCCGTCCTCGCCGCCTGGCCTCTACTCGTTTGACGTCTGGGAGCCCAAGAAGCGCGACGGTCTCAAGACCCTAGGACTTTGGCTGACCACCCCTATGGGTGAGTAACACTACTATTCTGAAATCGTTCACGACTGACAGCAGACTCGGCGGCGGCCAAGTTCCCGCCCACCAGCCCCAGGGTTGCCACTCCTCGAAGCCAGGTTCGCTCCAGAACGTCGTCCTCGCCCATCTCCAGCTGCACAGAAGTATATCTTCCGGAAACCAAGACGCAGACGACCATTCACCACTACCCGTCTCTCCACGCGCTGCCGCCAAACGCCTACTTTCGCTTGAAGAAGTCAGCGGTCTAAGATCTAGGATGTGATGATACTGATTGTTATCATGCAAATGTATCATGAATGGGTGTGTCTTGGGGGAGCAAGAGACAAATACGTGTGTTTGGTGGTATCAAATCAAAAGTGGCCGCTGCCGCCACCGGCCCGAGCCCATGCGTGTAGAGTGGGCCAATCTTCCCTGACTCGCTGTGGGCCGTACGAGCCGACCGATGATGAGCTCGCGGTCCTCGTTTCCATCGACATCTGCGATCCTTCGTTGTCCATCTACCTTCCAGCCCCCCACTACTACACTCGTTTTAATAATGACCGTCATCGCACCAGTATTCGACAAGTCTGACGCCAAGGTCGAGAAGTGAGTGCTCCCTCCGCCGGATGCTGGCTGTATGTGCTGTCGCTCGTGCTACCGAAGTGCATGCCGCGGCTTCAGCCTCCCCGACATTCGATGCAGCCCAGAGCGCGCGACTGATGAGCAGGACCTACCCCTACCACCTTCCTACCACCGACGACTGGGCTGAGCAGAAGGATGTCTTCGGAAGCGGAACGATGATGCTTGCCGGCGGTGGAATGTTCATGCGCAACCCTCTGTGAGTACTGGACCGCACGGTGGAGGTGCCGTAGCAGCCTCTCTACAGAATCCGGGACAAGCGACTGGATGTCTGGCAGAGAACCTACCTGCGCCGTTCATGAACCATGAGCTGTGATCCATGGTCCTAGGGCCAGCCCGAGTTCTTGCGGTCGCCTGCCAGTCGTGTCGTTAGGTCACCCATCAGGAGCTCTGACCCAACGGCCGACTCGGTGCCGCAGCTGTCCTCTTCCTCGTCTCGACGCAACGGAAATCACTGACGAGCAGCATCATCTGGGCATCGATGGTCCTCTCGGTTCAGCAGTTCGTCACCCAGGAGAAGATCAGGAGGCACCCTGACACCAACTCTCCTCTCGCTATGCTTGGGTGAGTGCTGACGATGTTGAGGTGGAATGTGGATTGCTCTAGGGAGGGGTAATGGTTGGACCGCTTGCGGGTATGGGTAGGACAAGCCAGCTTGCTCTGAGAATAGGGAATAAGGCTGGCACAGCTTGTCGACCGCGAGCCGACCTCATGAGCTGCCGCGCATCGCGAGCAGTTCTCTCGGCTGGATCTGGTTCTTTCCATGACTCTGCGCAAGATACCCACGTCGCGTTGCCTCGGCAAACGAGCAGTGAATCCCAATCCGCCCCTGCGACCCCATGACCATACTTGATCCCTTCTGCGACGCACTTCCCCCAGCTGACATGATAGTATGGCCCTCTCTGGTGTCTTTGCCACTTCGCTTCCCAAGATCCTTCTCACTGCCGAGACTGCCACCGCCGCTACCGCCGCCGTCTCCGCCGCTACTTCCGCTTAGGTCATGCAGGGTTGTACTATGTTCTACGTCATACTCTCAAGCCGCCTGCGAGGCTTGTGAGGGTGCACCGATGTGGGAAAGAGAAGCCCGAGGAGCAAGGGACACGTCCCTTATTGGCGTCGAGAAACGAAGGTCCTCCGTTCGGGTGAGACGGAGATGGTAGACGGCGGGGACAGGTAGGCAAACTGTACACGCCCCGCCAGCGGGGTATCCCCTCCAACTGCGCCAGGCGACTCGCACTTCTCCCAACCGTTCCAGGAGGGCACACCAGCAGCGAAGGAGAGCAGGCGGCGGAGGGGGAGCGGCTCGTGTATCAGATTGGTCAGGTGTCAATAGGCGATACAACGCCAGGAGTGGGCGCTCGAGGACACCGAGCTCACGAAACCTACGCCGTTGTTCGCAGGCGTGGCGGGAGACTCGAGATCGAGCCGGGGACGCCATTCCACGCCGTATGGTGTGGCGCGCGCCGCGCCGTGCAGCCGAGAGAATGGAACTTCAATGTCAGACGTCTCCCCACACAGGAGGAGCAGCCGCACCGGCTCGCTGGCTGCCTCTAGAGACCCTGTCCACGCTTGAGGCCGGATATCGGGGTGGGGTCCAAGCTGCAGATTGCCAGCATGACACTGGTGTGTGGATAGTCCTCGCCTGGTCCCTAGCCACGGCGAATACCTAGATCCATGTACCTTTCGCTCTGGGGCAACTCATTCCTGGGCATATGAGGAGTGTCTACGCTTGAGCTTCAGCTCGAGAGGACGCGCAGGGTGTTGAAGCGTCGAGCAGTAGAGCAGGTATACGCGAGGTGATACTGAACGAGGTGCTATCCTGTGACGACATGCATGTAAAGCAACCATGTTGTTGTCGCTGTAGATGTCTGGTCTTTACCCAGCCTCTCCACTTGTACAAGAGTGAGGAACCGCGGCATTGTCTGGGTGGGGGTGCACTGGAACAATGCCGACGGAACGAAGCACCCACCCACCACCCAAGCTGTGTGGCCAGGAACGGTCCCCGCGGCTTGAGCCCCGGCGATTCACACATTCACAACAAAAACCAGTGCACTTGCCGCGCTCTGATAACCAGTCCAGCGCGATGCACATCCTCACATCACCCACTCCCTCACTCACTCATACCCATTCATGTCCGCCAACCCTACTCTCGGCCCCCCGCAGTCCGCAAACTTCGAGGCGCTCAAGCTAACCTGGCGCAAGCGGCTTCGGCGCGCATACATCGCGCAGCCGCCCGCGTGGTGGCTCCTCCAGCTCGGCCTTGACGACATGAGCGCGGCGTTCCAGCAGCTCCCGCCGTTCTACGACCAGCTCTCCGCCGCTGATTCCGTCCGCGTCTTTGTCGGCCTCGCAGGTATCCGTGACTCTCTCCAGCCTGTCATGCGCCGCTACCTTGCCATTGCGACCAACCTGGAGGCAACATCACGCTGGGACAATGTCCCGCCCGCCGATAAGGCAGAGGCGGGCGACATCTGTCCTATCTGTGCAGACGAGTACCACCCCGCTCACACTGTCGTCCGGCCCCCGTGTGCACACTTCCTCCACCGTGACTGTCTCGAAGTGAGTTGTGTTTCTGTCAAGTGTGAGCGAACGGCTGCTCCCAAGGGGGACCCTGATGTCGGAGTCGTAGCTGTTCCAGCCGCAAGGCGGCCGCACTGTGCTGACACCGTAGGACTGGTTCGACAAGGGCCATACCACGTGCCCATTCTGTCGCCGAGACTTCACTATCCTCTGCATGATGTACATGTGGGCAGGAACCGACAACATACAGGGCACGATCGAGATGTGGAAGAACAAGGACCAGATCATGGCCTCGGGGGGATGAAAGCGCGGGCAACAGCGGTTTCTGAAAGCATGCTGCGTTGTAGGGGATATAGACGTTGGAGGAACATGACGGTGCGTCTAATATGTATGTATTGTGCTATACCAGAAGGATGCTTCGGCTACAGCCTGCAAGCCCTCAGCGAGTGACTAGGACTCTCCATACCCACTCCTTCCTACCACTTCCGGAACTGGGGCTATCAACCTCTGGACATGACGTGCCTCACTTTGGCAAGTCCGATGCCCTACCACGCGACAGTTGGAAGACAGCTATCCATTTGATGTGTGACAGTATCTTTGAAGAATAGGACTCGCTGCCCCCTCGCATGTTCTCGATGCTGGATGTGATGCCAGTCACCAACAAGGCCTCCAGTCTGGTGTTTGAACTTCACCAACCCCCAACAATGGAAGTCTCAGCCCCGAAACCAGACGAGGTGCAGGAAGTGGCGCCGTCACAACCTCAACGTGGCCACCATATCGAGCTGTTCCTCAACACCGGCTCGGACAAAGGCAGCTACATCTCGCGTCAGCAAGAGGCGGAGCGCCTGAAAGCGAACGGTGTAGCTGGCGACTTCCACGTCTACAAGGTCAATCTCTTGGTCGCCGAACTTGTCTGTGTTCAGATCAAGGGCGCTCTCAGCTGGCAGGTGCGAAAGCACTTTGACAAGCTTCCAACAACGGCACCTGAGAGGTTAGTGCTTTCATACTTTGCACGGAGGTCATGCTCACAGTTTCAGATCCACCGATTCGGCAGTGGCAGCTGGGGGAGCAAAGTAGACCACGAGGAAGCTGTAGTGGGACAACTGTTGCTGTCCGACGTACATACGTATCCTGCCCATGACGGGGCTCCGACGCAGATCATTCAAAGAAGCAGTGCGTCGTTCCAAAAGAACGGTACGTCGATCCGTTGGAAGAGGAAAACGTCTCCTTACGTTCACTACACATTCTGGGTATCCTCGTGGCAGACGAAGTCGCGGGCGAGGGGTGGTCAATACGCGGGCCTGGTCGACGTCAGGTCCACGACACCACAAAAAGACCCAATGTCGTAGTGCACCAAGTCAGTGCCTCCCTCGTCTGTCCTGTATATCCGGCCAGGGCCGTCATCAGGCCAAGTGGTCGTTCTTGGGTTGTGTGCACAGTAGTCTCTCTCACTGTATCCTTCAGATGTGCGCTGGGGTTGTCAAGCAGACTGGCCCTTTGCGCGTTGAGTGCACGCTGGAGCCCAACGGCGCGAATTGTGTAAAGGTCAGCCCAAGAGGGGCAAGCGCTGCGGCCGTTTCCTCGGAAGGGAGACGAGACAATGGTTGACCTGTTCCGAACAGTGAACTAACATGCTGTCAACGACGACTCGAGTCTCGGTCGATTCCCACGCCTGTCAGATATCTGCTCCGAGAATGATCCTCCCGGGCTACCTGCGCGATTGGAAGAGCCCGAATCCGGCGGAGGCTCCTCTGCAACGAGGTCTGGACCCGCACTCGTATCTGCAGGCACTGGCCGAACGGACCATCGCCGGGCCCGCATAGCCACTTATTCTCGCCGCTCCCGACCCCTCTGCGCCGCCTTATACCCATCTGAGCAGGCGTCGCGTTGGCCTCAGTGGTCAATGGGTCGTGTCGAGCTTTCACTCTGCGCTCTGCCACGGAGAATGAACCTATTCACAAAGTCGCCCATGTGTGGTTGGGTTTAGCTGCACTATAGCCGCCTTTGCCTCTCAGCAACCCGGCGTGGCGGCCAGGTGGCTCCAAGTGCACTCAAAAGCACTGAAGAGTGTGCAAGACCGACCTGAGAGACAATTGATAGGGGCCTGGCCGGTAAAAGGAGACTTGAACGGGGAGCCAGCGTCTAAATTTCGACGTGGGTATCAGCGGTTGAGTAGCAACCCCACTCGTTATCTTTCGAGATCTGGGGGACACGTGCTGCGCATCGGGAGCCAGAAAGCCGACGCAGCGGGCGCAGCACACGAGGCGGATAGGGGATACTCGGATACTCTGTGCAGATCCGACTGACACTGAACATGGAGGGTGGAGGCGGATGGATAGGCGGACACACGCCATTTGGCAAAGCGTCATGGCCGACGAGCAGTGATCTCATGCCGTCGTCCGTCGGCGACGGGGTCTGGAACAACAGCCGGGCACACTTGACCCAGAAGGCGACGCAGGAACACCTACCGGGCCTGGTCTGCCTCTGCTTGCGTCCGGAGCGAAGCCCCGTCTGCCAGCGATCGGGCCCGATCACCGATCACGCTCCGGCGGGATGACGCTGCTCCGCCCCGTCGCGAAGCGCAGGTCGAGGCGGCATCTGGAGCGCTCGGTGCGTGGCACCACAGGCATGTCGGGCTGGGTAGACGTCTCGTAACTGCAACAACTCCAAGATGCGCTTCTAACTGGAGAGCCACCAGGCATACATGGGGGAATTACAGCCCGCCATCTTTGCGCGTCAGTGGCGCGCGCAACGTGGCCCGAGCTCGAGAAGGAGGGGAACTGACGTCATTTGTCCGGGCCACTTGGACAGGGTTTGATGTGTTGCCAAACTAGCTGCTCCTCTGATCGCCTCTGACGACTGCCTTGGAACATCGCCGAGGAGCAGGACACCTCCGTCGCCCCGACAACACAACCCCCGCTATCCGCGCTCTCCAGAACCCCACTGTCACCGACTACTGTGGTCTGCGCTGTAGTGTGCTCCAGATAATCGTTTCTGGGCCTTTGTTGACCAAGAAACGCACTGACATCAACTGCCCATCCTCAGAATTGCACTGGGCACAGACAAATGATATACATTGCATTGTTGCTGACTGATTCTCTTCTCGCATTCGCGCAGCGCAGTCCAGCGCAACTCTTCTCAGATGTACAATGTTGATGGGCTCCCACTAGTGGGCACCGATATGCAGGCGGGGAGATGTGCAAACAGGCAGGAATGCAAGCAGACATGCAGGACATGACAAGCAAGCTGGCACAGAGCGGGGAGATGTTACACTCGCGTGGGCGCGATGGTGATCGAGTGCTTGATGTTGTCGACGGGCTTCTGGCCGCGGCGACCGAGGAGTGTGGCGTTGCCGAGATTGAGCTCGAAGGGGGCCTTTGAGGCGCCGCGACCACGGTCACGCTGGCCGGCACGTCCATCATAGAGCGCGGCCTCGGCCTCACGACGGTTCGCGCCTCCGCGGCCGACATAGTTGGTGACAACCGGGTCCTTGATGCCAGCGGCCTTGTTGGCAGCTGCCCGTGCACGGTGCTCGTCGATCTGGCGGGCGACAGCTTCGCCATGCCGGCGCTTCGCCTCCTCGAGCTGCTCGTGCTCCTCTTCCTCGTCCTCCTCGTTGAGACCGCCGAGGAAGCCACGGTTGTTCGCACCCATGGCTCGTCTGCGCGCACCCTCCTCCTCCATGCGGTGGACAGCATATGTAATGTCGAAGGCCTCCTTTAGGATGCCAATACCGGGAGAGCGACCCTCGCGGTTGCCGGCGCGCAAGGACGCGAGCAGCGGAGAGTCGAGCGGTGCACCACCCGATACCTTGGCCTTGGCCAAAGCCGCGGAGGCAGCAGCAGGGACGTTGACCTTGCCTGCGTCCTTCATCCACGGGTGCGCAAGGAACTCGTCGATGGTGTAACGCTGGGCAGGGTCGACGCAGAGGAGATGCGACACAAGGTCCTTGGCCGAGTCGGAGATGTCATCCCACCACGGGCTCAAGAATGTGTAGTATCCGCGAGCAACCTTTTCGGTGAGAACGTTGATGCTCTCGTCATAGAAGGCTGGAGTCAGTTGCGTCCGAGAGTGGAAAAAAACTCACGAGGGAAGCCACACAGCAATGTGTACAGGACGCATCCGAGCGCCCACATGTCGACCGACTTGCTATACCGCTCGTCCTTGACAATCTCGGGAGCCGTGTACCCGACTGTTCCGCACGGTGTCATGGTCTGCTCGTCCCAGACGATCTTTGACAAGCCGAAATCGGCGATTTTCACGCGGCCAATACCGCCACCGCCCACGTTAGGGGTAAACTCGCCCTCGTCCTCCTTATCCTCGTCATACGGCCGGCGTATAGGGTTCTTGGATGGGACGATGGGGATGGGCTCGAATAGGAGGTTCTCGGGCTTAATGTCACTTGAGGGTGTTAGTCTCGTGCCTATGTCCTAAGATTCGCAACTCACCGATGGACGACACCGCGCTCTTCATGGAGGTAGCGGATACCCTCCGCGACCTGAAGTATGACGTGCCG
Organism: Apiotrichum akiyoshidainum; assembly: GCA_002973495.1. Lineage (NCBI taxonomy): Eukaryota > Fungi > Basidiomycota > Tremellomycetes > Trichosporonales > Trichosporonaceae > Apiotrichum > Apiotrichum akiyoshidainum. The sequence continues at coordinate 72,689 of PQXP01000033.1, read as the reverse complement.
GGCGAGCGGCTCGGAAAAGTACGTGAGCTTGACTATCTGGTGGAAGAGCTCGCCACCGCCCATGACTGAATGACGTCAGTTCGTGTCCACATGCCTCGGCACCCATCTAAACGCACGCTCCAAGACCAGGAAGTAGTGTTCGTCGCTCTCGAAGAATCCGAGGAGCTTGACAATGCTCGGGTGGTCAATGCCGCGCATAATCTGAACCTCCTTGAGAATGTTGGCGCGCTATGCTGTCAGCCTGTGAAACAGTTGTATCATGGGATGTTGATGATGCGCTTGCACAGACCGCAAGGGTAGAGTATGCTGCTCGTCTGGACGGCTAGGGCAATTGTGTCACGACCAGGAAACCAACCTCAGTTACACGGGGACGCTTCTTGAAGTTGGGGTTGAGGTGACGGTTTCCGGTCTATCATGTCAGTCCTGCCCACTGACAATGAAGGGAGTGAATGGTTTGGGGTTGGGGTTGGGGTTGGGACGGGGAGCGGACGGCCCTGGGGGAGCAGCACTAGACGGACAAGAGACTTACCTGGCTCGAGTTCAGCTCGTACTTGCGCACGACCTTGACTGCGACCTTCTTGCCGGTGGCCTTGTCAATGGCCTTGTAGACGTTGGAGAAGGCTCCATCGCCCATTTTCTCGACGAGCTTGTAGCCTTCGAGGCCCTGCGCGTTAGCTATGCTGCGAAATTCTTGGCTGTCCTCTGCTCACCTCATAGCTCGGCATGCGCTCGCCTTGAGCCTTCTCCTCGGCAACGATCTTTTCGGCCTCCTGGCGGTAGTCTTTCTGCTTTCCGTTGGCGGCGGTGGCCTGCTGGGAATCGCGGTTGGACTTTGTAGACTCGTGGTTGTCGGGGGGAAGAGTAGAAGCAGGAATGACTTGGACCGAAGTCGGACCAGAATTCTGGACAGGAGCAGAAGACTTGTGGTTGTTGCGCTGTGCATCTTGAGCAGGAGGGTTGCTGCTGGACGCCGCAGTGTTTGCGTGCTTGCCGTGACGCAAGATTTCTGCGATCATTTGTCAGTATCAGGCTGGGGATTCTCTGGTAGAGAGGCGCACGGCAGCAGAGGGAGCAGCGCTTAGGGAGGATCGCGAGGACGTGATCATCCTCACGGTCCAGCCCAGGGAGCAGCGTCCGTGTGATGGGGAGCATGATTGGACGGATCGAGCAGGGAGGGAGCGCCGCATTTAGCAATTGTGGTTAAATTGTCCACTGGTGGCCGAGAAGCCACCAATGACGACAATGTCATGTCTGAATGCGTCCGCTGCTGCACGCGCAGCCAGCTGGCTGCATGGCTGGCTGCAGCCAGCATCCGTTCCGACTTCGTCTCAAAGTCGGTTGCACGACGACGACGTGGTGGTGGTGGCCAAGTGATCAAGTGAGAGTGGGGAGGGAATGGCTGAATCATGTGAAAATACCCGGTCTCGAGTTGATTGAATAGAGGGGAGGAGAGGGACGAAATGGGGATGACACATACGCTTGAAGCTTGATAACATGGTGTCGTCGAGGTGTGCGCCTTGCAGTCTCTCAATTGCGAGTTGATAGTCTTGCGAGATGGGAGGGTTCTGTTGCTGTTCTTCGAGAGCCGACAGAGTTTGGGAACGGGCTCGCGGGACTGTGCTGGCGGCGAGTTGTTGCTGAAGGGCCGACGCAGCAACGGAGGTGGAAGAAGTAGAGACGATGGATGTGACCGAAGCGAGGGAGCCGCTGGCGCTCGAGTTTGAGGTGGCTACGACGGGTGATGCGGTGGTGGAGAGGGGGATGATGCTGGAAGGGGAACGGAGGGACTCTGAGGAACTCGACGAGATCAACGACGCCGACAACGGAACCGAGGAGCGGGGTTCAGCGTAACGATCTCTGGCGGAGTTGGGGATGTGAGTGATGGAGATTGGGTTGATAGGGTTGTAGCGTCGTTGCTTTGCCGAAGCAGAGCCGTGGCTGGGGGAACGAGACTGGTGGGGGTTGGAGTTGATGGTGGGAATGGTGTCGAGAGCCCTGTTGGGACGCGAGTTGGGGGGACGATGGGTGCGGCCACCCTATGGCTGATGTCAGGAAACGAAACAGGGGCGACGATGGAATGTGGGGTAGGTAGAGGTGGTGTTGGTGGTGGTGAGGAGAGACAGAGCGGTGATGAACGAGGCAGGGAAAGAGTGACGACCTGGTAACAAGCTCGGCGGTTAAGAGGAGGGGAGGGAGGATGACAAAGAGGCTTGGGAGGGAGCCCAATTGTCCAAGGAATGGAAGAGTAAGATTCAATCGGGAGAGGCGGGGGGGGGGGGGGGAGGGGAGGGGGGGGGGGGGGGGGGGGGGGGGGGGGGGGGRGGGAGGAGGGGGGGGGGGGGRGGGRGAAGTTGGCGAAGGGGATCACGGACGATGGGCGGAGCGGACGGAAAACGGGGCGGGGGTACTGTGTGAGCTTTTTGATCGGTGTGCGCGAGGGGGGAGGGGGGTGGCGTGGGCGACGTACAGAGTGGTGAGGGGGAGGGAGGTGGTGACGAGGAGAGGGTAGGTAGGATCAGCGAAGACTGGACGACAGCGAGCGAGCAGGCAGGAGCGAGGCAGAGGCAGAGGCAGAGGCAGAGGCAGCAGGCAGAGCTGGAGGAGCGAGTCTCGCCGAAGCAGCAGCCCCAGGCGGAGGATTGCCATGCACCACCCCAGCTCACCAGCCAACCACCGCCAGGCAGCTCTCCGGCTCCCTCCACTCCCACCCAGGACGGACCCATCAGCCAGCCAGCGACCAGCCAGCAGCCAGCAGCCAGCCCAGCAGCCACTGCCCAGCCAAGCCAGCCAGGCAGGTTACCTATCCACTGGCAGCCCAGCGGGCCAACGGCCTCCAGCCCCGAAATAATAACACCGTAATACCGATACCTGTGGCGCGCACGTGGCATCTCTCTTATCCTTCACCTAAATGACGTGGATATTCCCCAGATCTCATATCAGACACTCCCCTTATCAGCAACACCCTCATTACGTGGCATTCACCCACAGACCTCAGGGACTCCCACGTGCACCTCTGATATTTCTCTCGATTTTGGATTTCTGTCAATGGAGGTGGTCCACCCCCCGCGCCAGGCAGCGAGCACAATACTCGTACTGCTCGACCTCTCTCCATCAACACCACAACCACCCCCACTCCACACAAAATGGCGCGCGGAACACGATCCTCCAACACCCGCGTGTTCTCCGCCTCCTCCACCCCCGCCGGCAAGAAGGGACGCCGCGGCACCAACGCCAACCCCGGCAAGCCGACAAAGAAGAACCTCGACGATGCCTACGAGTTTGTGCCCGAGCTGCCAAAGCGCCACCGGACGTCCAAGAACCAGCTCAGCCTGTCGCGCGAGGAGGCCGACGTCGGCCCCAAGCGCCGCCACGGCGACGAGGACTCGGACGACGAGGACATGCAGGCGCGCATCCGCAAGGTCGCCATGATGATCGCCGGCGACGACGTCGGCACCGTCGAGGACTCGGACGACGAGGACCTCGAGTCGGACGACGCGTGGGACGAGGAAGGAAGCGACGAGGAGCGCTGGGGAGATGCCCTCCGCGAGGTCAACAAGGGCAAGGGCGCCAAGGGCAAGAAGGGCAAGGACGTTGTTATGAAGGTGGGTTACTATAGGAGTCGCCACTGACCCAGCAGGCCGCCAAGCCGATCACCGTCAACCTCGACGAGACAGACGACGAGAGTGACCCCGAGGTTGAGCGCTCGCCCAAGACTGCGTTCAAGTCGGCGTTCCCCGATGAGGACGAGGAGGAAGAGGAGGAGGACGACGACGACGAGATGGAGGACGAGTCCGAGGACGAGGCGTTTGACGAGGACCCCGAGCTCCCGTCCGACCTCTCGGACGACGACGAAGACGACGACATGGATGGCCTCGAGTCGTTCGTTGACCAGCTCGCCAGTGCCGACAAGAAGAAGCGGAAAGCGGACGACGGCGACAACGAGGCCGACAAGGGCAAGAAGCGCCGCGTACTCCCGGTCATGTCAGCTCCCGGCCTGCGCGACACTGGCGATCTCGCTCTCAAGAGCAGTGCGTACCGTTGTCTCACACTGTCGCTGACCCACAGAGTCCAAGGTCGACCTCTCTTCGCTCATCGCCTCCGCTCCCGGCCTTGACGCCAAGGCGCTGCTCCCCACAAAGTCCGAGGCCAAGTCGACCTCGGTTCTCAAGGGCGGTGTTCTCGCCGCCCCGCTCCCGACAGTCGTCCAGGAGCGCCTCGACCGTGAAGCCGCGTACGAGAAGACCAAGGAGGAGGGTCAGAAGTGGTCGGGTGTCATGAAGCGCGTCAAGGAGGCCGAGCACCTCTCGTTCCCTCTGCAGGCGACTGAGCGTGGTGGCGTCAAGAGCGCCGGCGAGCTCATTGCCAACTTTAAGCCGACAAACACCCACGAGTCGGCCGTCGAAGCTCTCCTTGCCCAGGCCAACCTCACCGACAAGGGCGTCAAGGCCGCCGAGGACGCTGCGCTCAAGGGCCAGGACCTGACTGTCGAGGAGATTGCCGCCCGCCGTGCCGAGCTCCGCCACCAGCGTGAGCTCATGTTCCGCGCCGAGTCGCGCGCGAAGCGTGTCGCCAAGATCAAGTCCAAGACCTTCCGCAAGCTCGCCCGCAAGCGCGAGGCGCGCGATGGCGAGAAGGAGGGCGAGATCTCCCTCGAGGACCTCGAGCGCCTCGACCCCGAGGCTGCGGCCGAGGAGCGTGAGCGTCTCGAGCGTGACCGCGCCCGTGAGCGTGCCACCCTCCGCCATGGTGCCAAGACTGGCCGCTGGGCGCGCGACATGGATGCCGTCGAGGCGGACGAGGACCAGCGCATGGCCAAGCTTGCCATGCTGGACATGAAGGAGAGGTTGCAGCGCAAGATCCACGCCGCCGGCAGCGGGAGCGAGAGCGAGGAGAGCGAGAGCGACGAGGACGAGGACGAGGACGCCATCAAGACCCGCGCATTCGACCAGCTCAGCAAGCTCGACCAGGAGACGGCTGCCGAGGCCCCGACCAAGGGCATCGCCGGCATGGCCTTTATGAAGAAGGCCGCCGAGCGCGAGATGAAGAAGGTTCGCGAGGCCGAGGCTGCTCTCCGCGCCGAGCTCGACGGCGAGGAGGCTGGCTCCGAGGACGAGGACGCCGCCACCATGATGAAGGTCGGCGAGGGCCGCATGGTCTTCTCCGGCCCTGCTGGTACCGCTGCCGCTGCCGCTGCTGGCCCTGCCGGCATCGTCCGCGGTGCTGCTGTCACTGCTGCCGCCGCCGCCAACCGCTCTCCGTCCCCCGAGCCGCCTGTCCTCTTTGGCGCCGCCAACCCCTGGCTCGACGAGGGTTCCGGAAGCGGCCCGAGCAGGAAGAAGAACACCGTCGCATCTTCCGCCGAGGCCAAGGCCGTCCGCTCCCTCAAGAAGGCCGGCAAGGACCGTGCCGCCGCTGCCGACGACGAGGTTGTCGAGATCTCCCTCGACGTCAAGACCAAGCCCGTCAAGAAGGAGGCGCCGCAGCCCAAGTCGATCCTCAAGAAGCCCGCCGAGAAGCCCGTTGAGAAGAAGGCCAAGAAGGCCGCCAAGGAGGCCGCTTCGGACTCTGACTCTGACTCGGACTCGGACTCTTCTGACGACAACGAGGACCTCCTCCCCATCTCGGGCGTCAAGGCGTTCACGCAGCGCGAGCTCGTCGCCGAGGCGTTCGCGGGCGACAATGTTGTCGAGGACTTTGCTGCCGAGAAGGCGCGCATTGAGCAGGCGGACGCGCCCAAGGTGGAGGACACTACACTTGTTGGATGGGGCAACTGGGGCGGCAAGGGCGTCAAGAAGCGCAAGACTCCTGCCGGCAGCCGCTTCCTCAAGACATCGGCCGGTGTCGCCGCCGCCGACCGCAAGGACGCCGGCCGCGCCAACGTCATTATCACCGAGAAGCGCGACCGCAAGGCCACGAAGCATCTCCCCAAGGACCTGCCGTACCCGTACACTTCGGTCGCGCAGTACGAGGCGAGCTTTGCCAACCCCGTCGGTGGCGAGTGGAACTCGCGCGCAGGCTACCAGCGCCAGACCCTGCCGCGCATCACGAAGAAGCCCGGAGCCATCATCGAGCCCGTCCGCAAGCTCTTCTAAGCGGACGAGGATGCGGACAGCAAGGACGGAGTATCATAGAGTGCATTGGTGTAGTGTATGTCATATCGGTTTCATGGACCATGGAGGGGGCTGGAGGCTGCAGGCGGAATGAGTGGGCCGTTGAGGACTCGTTGCAGGCTGGGCAAGATCACAAGGCGTACCCTTGGATTGATACCCAGATATCCAGCGCGCGTCGAGCGTAGCCGCCTCACCTTATCGCCCACTGGCGGATGATAGCTGATCCCGCCCGACAGGCATCCCACTGTCACAGGCAGGTCCAGTCGCGTAACCAACCACGGCCTGCCAACACGCGCCTGACCCCGGAGCCGCCCACCCCACCTGCCCCACCTCCTCGCCCCAGATACTCCTCTGGCCCCGGAGCATCGCGCTGGCGCATGGCGGAGAGTACGGAGGCGCGGAGAGGCAGACGAACCAACCACGGACTCGCCGCGAGTGCCGGCCGCGACCCGCGGGTCCGTTATCAGCGGGCGGGGGAGTGGTGGACGCGGCAAAGCGGGTGGGGGAGAGTGGGGGAACCACGTGCGGGCACTCCGCGCCTGCACGCCAGCAGCAGACTTTTTGGAGTGGGTTGCCCGCAACGTCATGTCAGCGAGGAGACGGCCAACTGCGAGACGGGGATGGTGGGCTAAGCGAGAGTATAAGAGTCGGCAACGTATTGGTCCTCCCAGTGACCCCTCTCCCTCGATTCATCTGTTTCTTCTCTCTTCTCCTCAACCCCCACCCCACATCGCACTCACAATGTCGTCCGACCGCACCGCTAACATTGTTCCCGGCATCCCCAAGCCCCCCGCCTTCCTCTGTAAGTAGCAGCACAGCTCGGCGCGGTGCTCGGAGCCATGCCGGCGCGCGAGCTGGATCCCACGCACTCCAGCTCACTGCCCAACTCCCCGCTCCCAGCAACCACTTCTAGCTGAGAAGCAGAGCCAGCTAACACCCCAGCGTCGGCTGTCGTCTCGAACGGCTTTGTCTTCTGCTCGGGCGCCCTCCCCACCAAGCCCGACGGCTCGCTCGTCGCCGGCACCATGGCTGACCGCATGGTGAGTCGCTCTCGTCGCAGCAGGCAGCTGCGTGGCTTGCATCAATCACTGACCGCAGAACGCCTGCCTCGACAACCTCGACAAGGTCCTCAAGGCCCACGGCTCGGGTCTCGAGCACATTGTCAAGACCAACATCTTCGTGAGTAGCAGCGCAGCAGCAGAGTAGCGAGGGGGCCGAGCCGTGCCCAGAGTGCATGGTGCTGGAGCCGCAGCTTGACTCGGCAGTTGAAAGCGGCGCCAGCGCCATCACCACTACTGGAGGAGTCTGCTACCCCGACCCGCTCCCGCACCGCACAACACCTCACTCACACCGCAGGTCACTGGCTACGAGAACTTTGCCGAGATGAACGCCGCCTACACTGCCCGCATGCCCTCGCCCGCCCCCGCCCGCAGCTGCATCGGCGCCGCCGTCCTCCCCATGGGCACCGACATTGAGGTCGAGTGCATTGCCGCTCTCCCTAAGGCGCGTCTTTAAGCCAACCACCGCTGAGTTCTCTGGGAGGGTGGGTGTTTTGTCTGGTTCTTGGGATCAAGAACGGGGGGGAGGGAGTGTTGAGTGTGGAAAGTGGAGCGTCGAGAGCGAGCTGGAGGACGTGACAGCATGGCAGCGGAGAGGAGCGGCTGAGAGCGGAGCGCCGACAGCGCGAGCAGCTGGGTCACGTACGAACCGCCCAGCTGTGAGGCGTATCGCGCTCGAGGTCGGTCGTCTCTGTACTTTGAGCTCGGAGCTGCTACCAACACCAACACAATGTTTGAACGTCGCTGACTGGCAGTAATTCCACATTCTCGGATACTACGTAGAGGAGCGTGCTCGCGCACGAGTAAAATACAACCTAGCTGAAACTGCCGTGATGAATAATGAGGTGAAGCAGAATCATCATGCTGCAGGTCGCGATCTGCTCCAGCTGCTTCGATCTCGGACGTGCGCTGGGGGGAGGAGGGCGGGGCACGAGGGAAGGGTGCAGCTACACATGAAGGGAGCCAGTCTAGGAACTGTGCTGGCATATCGGGAGGGAGGCTTGTGGGCTGGTGGCGCCACGCGTCCGGTCATGTCCGGGCTTCTGCTGCCTGATCCCCTCACGTCCTCTCTCCAGCGCAGATGCTCCGACTATCAGACAGGGGTCCGGCAAGAAGACGAGACGATGTCAGTGACGATGCAATGTCAGTGACGATGCAATGTCAGTGACGATGCAATGTCAGTGACGATGGCGATGATGACAACGAGATGTTGAGAATACCAGTAATGGCAGTTGTTGCACACAGTCTATGGTGTTGGACAACCGGTGCGCACAAGCTACAGAGGAATGGGCCACTCTTCTCATCGGGGCCTCCTGTGTGTCCTCGTCGACAACGGTCCCCGTGCTTCGACCCTGTCAAGGCTGGTCGCCACGGACGCAAGCTACACAACAGTGCATACCTCTATGCTCCTGATACACATTACGGTCACTACTCGGCCTGTCCTTCTGTCCTGGCCCTCCCTGCGCTTACCCGCCATCTACCACCCGAACGCGTCGCCGAGGTACGTTCCCAGCCCGGCAAAGTTCGAGTTGACGACATCCAAGACGCGTCTCTCGACGGCACGGAAGGCATCGCGCGCGCGATCGCGATCCGCATCCCGCATGCCCGCCTCGGCGATACCGCGCGCCTCGTCCTCTTCCTCTTCCTCCTCGCGGAGCACGCTCTGGGGGATGGGCAGTCCGAAGCGCTCCTCGGCCAGGTGCTTCTTCTTCTCCCGGCGCTGCGCATCCGTAAGGCCCATTTCTCCCGGGGCGGTCGCCTCGATCTCAGAGCGCAGGCTGCGCGCGAGCCCGCGGATCGTCAGGGCAGCTAAGAACGCGGCACCGGTCGGCTGGCCCTGCGCATCGCGGCGCGTCATCTGCGCGACAAACCGCAGGGGAATGTGCAGCGGCAGCAGCGGCGGTGGGCGGTCCGTCAGTGTCGGCTGCGCGAGCAGGTCCTGCGGCTCGGTAGCGTAGACCGGCAGACTGTCGGGGACCGTGGGAGCAACGGCGAGCGGGAGGTGGGTCAACAGGTGCGACGTCGTAAATGGTGACTCCTGACACGAGCCCCAGCCACATCCAGCAGGAGCAACACCAAGGTGCACCTGCTCGAGATGCTGCAGCAGCTCGCCGGGGTTGCTCGGTCCCGTCCGTTGCGGGCATCCGCGCCACTGGCACGTAAAGCGGTCCATTTCGGCTGCAAGTTAGTGAACTGGAGGACGCGTTAACTCACAGCTGCCCTTCCTGAAGCCCAGACCGGCGATCACAAACTTCTTTTCGCCGCGCTCGTCGGTCCACAGCTTAGCCTGCGCGGCGGGGAACGCGACCTGCACGTTCTTGATGACCTCTGAGGCGCTGAGGAGCTGCTCGACGACGGCAGGGTTGGAGAAGAACTCGCGGTACGCGTGCCAGAACGTGACCTGCAGAAGCTGCGCGTGGGACGAGTAGACGAACGACTCGTGCATCCTAGAGTCAGATTGAACGGGGACGCATCAACTCACCATGAAATGGAGCGCTTCGGCTCAGACATGCCCCAGAGCTCCTTCTTGAGCGGGAGGGGGAGGACGGGCTGCTTGTCGCCCACCTCGCGGAAAACGCCGGGTCCGCCGAACATTTCCATGCGGGCCTTGTCCTGCTCGCGCTCTGCGCGGCGATGGCGGGACGCATTGCGGGCGAGGGTGACGTCGGACGCGGGGTTGGGGATGTCGATGGGGCGGAAGGGCGCCGAAGGGTGCCAGACGGCGTTCTCGGGGCGGGCGCCGTGCTCGAGCAGCAGGACGAGAGACTTGAGGTAGCCGGGGAAGGACGGGTCAGCCAGGATGTTGCGTGCATACTGCGGGACGCCGGCAAAGACGGCAAGCAGGTCGAGGACGTAGTCGAGGAGAGGGGCGGGGGGGTTGAGGGTGAGGAAGTAGAGCATGTGCGGGATGAAGCCGTCAGGGACAGAGGGGAGGGCAGGGCTGGAGAGCGCGCGGATCATGATCGGGAGTACGAGGATGAGCACGCCAATGTCGGCGGTTGTCATGGCAAGCGTCGGGAGGACCTGGGTGACGGTGTGGATGGCGGCAGGGTGGTTGTAGATGGGGTCGTACATGCTCTGGAAGATTATGAGCATGTGCTGGAAGAGCTCGGGCGAGCGGGCCGACACCTCGACAAGGAACTCGACCGGGAGTTCGAAGAAGCGGCCGATCAAGTCCTGGAGCTTGTAGGCATACATGGTTTGGATGTTGCGGGTGTGGAACGACGCGTTGCGGAGGATCTGGAGCGAATGGGACGCGCGGAGCTCTGTGGCGGGGTTGCGAGTCCATGACGGGACGGCACCAAGGGCGGCGCGCGCTACCGTAGATGTAGAAGCTACCGACGGCTTGTTGACGAGCGACCAGTATGCAGCCTCGCGCTCCAGGTCCTCGACCCACTTTGTCGGCCACTCCTGCAGCGCGAGCGCCGAGTCGGCCCAGTTGGCGAGCAAGAAGACCTCGTGGCGATCAAACGAGGCTAGCGTGAGGAGGGGGAGTGCCCAGTCGACTTCGGACTCGATGCCCGACTTGAGGGCGAGCCAGAACCTATTCTTGTTTCCCGGCATGAGCTCTGGGGGAGTCGGTGTGTAAGGGGAGATCTGGTGCTGGTGGGCTGCTGCTGCCTGGGCCTGGGCTGCGCGGTAGGCGTGTGCCTGCTGCTGTGTGGCGTGGGGGTGGCCATGGTGTACGCCTGGCCGGGGGGCGGATGGGACGGCCATTATGTGGATGGATGTTTTGTTGTGGATGCAAGATGAGGGGATGAGAGTTGCAGGGAAACGACGACAACGGCAAGAGACATGGTCTCAACTGCTGCTGTTGTGAAAGAGAGACGCGTCCTGGCTGGGAGAAAGTGATATATTTGATTCCGTCAGCACATCGACTCTGTACTCTGTGGCGGTGGTGGAGGATAATAATAATACACGTCATGGTCATTACCAAAAGTTGGTGCGGGGTACGAAGTTGTTGGTCCCAGAGAGAGAGAGAGAGATCTATCGACGACTGCTCGAACGACCACAACAGCCTTGGTCCATCACCAACTCCACTCTATCCACACCCACTTACCACTATGGACGCCCTCCTCGCCTCCGCGGGGCCACTACGCCCCCCGAAGCGGAAACGCTCAGTCAACAAGAAGCCGAACCAGGCCCACAAGACTGTCGAGCGCGGCCCCGGCAAGGAGGCCATCGACCCGACGCACCACTCGATCCTCGGCAAGACGCGCTTGCCTAGCTCGTTCCACCAGAAGAACCTTGCTTCTGGCTCCGGAGATGCCCCCCTGCGCCCCGATGCCAGTGTCTCGCGTATCCAGGACAAGAAGCTGCGTGCCAAGGTGGCGCGTACCGACGTTGCCACCAAGCGTGCCAAGGCGGAGCGTATCGACGTCGACGAGTGGCTCAACGCCCCCATCTCCGGCGGCCAGGGTGGAATCGAGGTCGACGAGGACGAGGGAGAGCGCACGTGGCGTGTCGGCCAGGACGAGATTGTCAAGGAGGTCGGCGTCGCTAGTGGCAACAAGCGCTTCGACCTCAAGTTTGACGGTTTCGGCCCGTACAAGATTGATTACACTCGCAACGGTCGTCACCTCGCCATCGCCTCCTCCAAGGGTCACATCGCTACCTTTGACTGGCAGGCTGGCAAGCTCCACTCGGAGATCCAGCTCAAGGAGGCCGTCAGGGACATCAAGTTCCTCCAGTCCGAGTCGTTCTTTGCCGTCGCCCAGAAGAAGTACGTCTTCATCTACGATCAGAACGGTGTCGAGCTCCACAAGCTCAAGCACCACATCGACCCCACCCACATGGAGTTCCTCCCGTACCACTACCTGCTGGCCACTGTTGTGAGTAGCTGCCAGATGCCAAAACCCCTATCGGCATCTGCCACTCCCGTCCTCCGTGTGCGCTGACATGTAGGGCCACGCCGGACACCTCAAGTACCACGACACCTCGACCGGTGTTCTCTTGACCCAGATTGCCACCCGCCTCGGTTCCCCGGCGTCAATGGCCCAGAACCCGCACAGTGGCATTGTGCATCTCGGCCACGCCAACGGTACCATGACTCTGTGGTCGCCGAACATGTCCACTCCGCACGTCAAGATGCTCGCCCACCGTGGTCCAGTCGCCGCTATGGCTGTCGACCCGTCCGAGTCGTCTGCTGGTCGCTACTGCGCCACAGCAGGTCTTGACGGTACTGTGAAGATTTGGGACGGCCGCATGTGGGGTAAGGAGGTGCGTTCGTGGACAGTGCGCAACTCGCCCACGACGCTGTCGTACTCTGGTCGCGGTATTCTTGCCGTCGGTGGCCGCTCGGGTGTCACCACCTACCAGTCGCCGCACAAGGGCTCCAAGACTCCTGCCGTCTACCTTACCCTCCCTCTTCCTGGCCTCGCTGCCAACGGCATCAAGTTCTGCCCCTTCGACGATGTGCTCGGTGTCGGACACGACCGCGGAATCTCCTCGCTTCTCGTTCCTGGTTCCGGAGAGGCCAACTTCGACTCTGGAGAGGCAGACGTCTACGAGTCGTACAGCCGCCGCCGCGAGCGCGAGGTCCGCGGCGTCATGGACAAGATCCCCGCCGAGCTCATCACAATGGACACAGACTTCCTGGGCCACATTGCGCCGGAGAAGGGCGGCACGACACACGCGCAGCGCGAGTCGCGCTCCTTCCGCCAGCTCGGCCGTCTCGAGCGCCTCGAGATCGAGGGCAAGGCCAACCCCGAGGGTATCGAGGGCGGCCTCTCGGACGAAGACGACAACGACAGCAGCGAGGAGGGCCAGGCGCGCCGCGAGAAGAAGCAGCGCCACAAGATGCGTGGAAAAGGTACCGCCATGAAGCGCTTCCTGGCCAAGAAGAAGAAGAACGTCGTCGACCCTGCTCTTGTGAGTTTACAATACAGCTACAGGGAGATCCGCGGAGCTGACAGTCCCAGTTGGCAGTGCGCGACAAGGTCGAGGCCCAGAAGCGCACAGAGGAGATGGAGCGCAAAATCGCCAGCGGAGAGGTCGTCAAGGAGACTGGTGCGCTTGCCCGTTTCGGATAGGCGAGCGGCGGCGAGCACACGAGTGGGGGAGAGGGTAGGGTCTCCGAGAGAGCGCGTGGCGGTGGAGGAGCAGCGCAGAGCATGGTTCCGCGGACATAGACTTTCTGAATGTACAATTTTGGCATATACGTATTGCTGGAGAGGACGAGCGATAACTGACGCTTATTCTTGTTAAGCCTTTCTGGGTCGTCAGCGTTTGCCACTTGGTTCAAGTCTCAACAAGATTCAGAGGACTCGCCAAGCAGCGTTAGCGACGGCTAGTCGGGCAACATTGCCAAATGAGAGCCCGGTGTGGGTTCTCCAACCCACAACAGCGTCCGACACGCCTGTCAAGTGTAGCGGTAAGTGCTGGTGTTGATCGCTTTCTAAGAGACCTCACTTAGATATTGGGAAGTGGCAACAGACAAGTCAACCGCAGATTACTGTGCGTGACCCTCTGATCTAAGGGCAATACTGCTCCCTCCGGCTCTCATATCCATGTTCACCGCCCACACTCCCGTCTCAGTCGCAAAAACTAATATCTCGTACATGCAAAAGCGTCTCTCTACCACACGTCTAGTCCTCCTCGGGGTCGGGCAGCCTCCTGAAGCACGAGACCCACTTGTCGCCGCCGTTGCGCTCGACCTTGCGGCCCTCCTCGGTCGCGGTCTTGGCGGCGAGGAGAATAGGGTCGTTCTCGAGCTGCTCGGTGGGAATGTATTCGAACAGGGGGTGTTTACGAAGGTGCGAGTCCATCCACTCGTGAAGGTCTGGGATGTGAGCACGAAGACCAAGTCACTACGCCTTCTCCACCTGCACTCACCCTTGACGTCTGTGACGGTGTAGAGGATGCCTCCTGGCCTGAGGACGTAGGCGTACTCGGCGATGAGCGGGGTGGTGACGATACGGGCCTTCTGCTTGCGCTGCTTGAAGTGGGGGTCGGGGAAGAGGAAGAAGATCTTGGAGAGCTGGCCCTTGGCAAAGAAGTTGGGCATGTGCTTCATGCTGTTGGCGCGGATGACCGAGACGTTCTGGAAGCCGCCATCCTTCTGCTCCGCCTCGGGGAGAGTGGGGTTGAGCTGGCGCTGGTGGGCGATGCGGTCCGCGACGTATTGGGTGACCGAGACGCGGATCTCCATGCCTGGGGTTAGTGCTGAACTTGCAGGTGTCAACAGCATGACACTCACCGAGCATGAGGGTGTCGGGGAACTGGGGGGCAAGAGCCATGAGAAGACCACCGAAGCCACAGCCGACGTCGGCCCACTCGACCTGCTTGGCCTCCTGGCCCTCCTTGGCGGGGAAGTAGGCGGGGTAGTGGACGGACCAGTCCATCTGGTCAGGCGAGGCGGGGCTGGAGTCAGTAAAGCTGCGAGAGAGGTGTGGGGCGGCGAGCGCGACAGAGCGGTGTTGGGTTCCCATGCTAATGAATGACCCATTTCCAACAGCGCTGCCTTGCATGTCCCCGCCGCGATCAGCGGATACGCACTAGTCGAGCTCATGGTCGACGAAGACGTTGGCGTGAGCACGCTGACGGTAGTAGCGCTTCTGGGGCTCCTTGAGGAGGGGCTGCTCCGAAGAGCTGGGAGCGGCGGCCATGGTCTCGTGGGAGCGCTTGGACATGGCGACGAGAGAGAGAGAGTCGAGTCGAGAGTGGAGACGTTCAGGAGGGACGCTCGAACACCCATCACACAAGCCTTCAGAAAACAACGACACTGCGAGGAGCCGAAATAATATGAGCGTTCAGGGTACCACGTGGTTTTGGTGTCACGTGACTTTTTTGGACTTTGCGGCTGGATCCGCATCTTGCTACTCGCTACTGGTCTGTCGTCTCTGAACTCTTCTTTGTCGCCATCAGTTGCCTGTCCACCACCACCACACTCCCCCACCATGCTCTTGCGGAGGCTCTACTCTTCGCTCCCGCAGCGTGCGGCGACAACCCCCGTCGCCGCCGTCGCCCCCAAGGCCCGCGGCCGCACCCGCCCCGTGCGCATCAAGGTCGCGCGCGTCAAGCCCGCCGCTCCCGAGAGCTCCATCGCGACCTCGCAGACCCACGGCCGCCGCCTTCGCCGCTCGCTTGCTGGCCGCCCCGCCGAGGACCTCGTCTCCTCCGAGATCCCTAAGCCTGTCGCTGCCGGTTTCCAGCCCGTCACCCTCTACCCCTTCCAGGCCGGTCTCCACCTTTCTTTCACCCCCAGCCACATGCCCCTCCCCGTCCACATTGGCACCAAGGGCTACACTTCCACCGAGGCCGAGGCCCGCGGCGCCCTCTTCGAGCGCCCCGCTACCCCCTCGCCTCTCGAGGGTGTCGACCTTAGCGGTCCCTCGCCTCTTGGCGAGCACCTGAGCCTCACCAAGGCTCTGTCGCACCCCTCGCTCGTCCACCACCTCGGCCGCCCCGCGCCCATGACCTCGCTCCGCGCTCTCGACATTGACGCCGACACCCGCCTCGAGGGTCTCCTCGACACCGCCGCCAACGCTCACGCTGACGCCGCCACCGACGCCTGGAACGCTACCCTTCAGCGTCTCGGTGTCAAGTCCACCGAGGCTTCCATCTCCGCCGCCGAGCAGGCCAACATTGACTCGGCCATTGCCGGCCTCAACGGCCTTCTTGCCCGTCTCGAGGCTACCGACGTCGAGGACGACGTTGTCCGCATGGACTCGGTCAAGCGTAAGAGGAAAAAGAAGATGAACAAGCACAAGTACAAGAAGAGGAGGAAGGTGAGTCTCTCGGTGTGACTGCAGCATGGTTGCCCCACCCGATGGTGCTGCTCAACAGCGCGGATCTTTGAAGCAATACTGACCATCTCAGGCCACCCGCGCTGAGCGCAGGCGTCTCGGCAAGTAGACGTACATACTCTCACAACTCACACATGCATCTCATGCTATAGAACTAGCATCTCCGCTGTTCTTCTGGCTGACCAGACTGACGAGCGGACCATGTGCCGTGCACCTCTTGTTATTGCAAATCGTGCTCACTACGCTGTGACCCAGGTCACTCACTATCCTGGCTGGTAGAGGAGTGCTCAGGCGCGCCAGCGGCCAATCCCGACTTTGTTCTTTGGAAGAGCCAGGCAGCCTCCTGGCAGTCTGGTTGACACCACCGGCCCGGTGACAAAACACAGACCACCCAGAACATCAGTAGTATCCGTCGTCTTGGAGCTTGCTGTGTCACTGCCTGCTGTGTCGGTCCGATCCGCATTCTGTTATCTGATTGCACATACATCTACCATCTACAACACTGCTTCCGTTCGTTCTGTCTTGGACACCAAGCCAAAGCGCTCATGCTTCTGGGCGGGCCCGCCATCTTACCCTGCCAGGATGGCAACTGCGAGGCCTGGAAGTGTCGGGCGTGCATCGGTTGCGGCCCCACCCTCAGGCATAGTTGCAGCCGAAGTGACCCCCGCGCCACTTGGATAGAGGCCCGTGCCATCCACAGTCCGCCCAGCCTGGGCTTCCGACTTGAGTGGTGGGTTCTTCGTAGGATTCATGGCCTGACCGAGGGTCACTCTGGTTCACTGTCCATGACAATGGACGGGGGGCCGAGCTGAACAAAGTTGATCCGGGAGAACAGGCTCCACCAGTTGTGCACCATGTCTACCCAGTCGGCGTCCATGTCTGGTGTTTTGAGGAGCGCCACGACGATACGGAAGATCTTTCCGCGCTTTCCGTCAAACCTGCCCTTCCTCGCGGTGACTCACAATGCTCTCGCCATTGGCCGCAAGGTAGTCGAGCGGAAAGCTGGAGAGCGCGTCGTACGCGCGATGGGCGAGGGACGAGCGGGCCGCAGCAATCTCCTCACTGGGCACAATCTCGGAGATGTAGTCGAGCTGGGTAAGCACATGGGACCCACTGCGGGCTTCCTCACCAGGCATATCCTCAACGATGCGTCCGTGACGAAGATGTTTGCACGCTGCATCCCCATTATGGCATCGCGGCAGGGTTCGGCTGCATCGTCGTCACTGCCCTCGAGCCAGTCTGCGCGCAGCTGAGGCGGCAGCGCAGCGATCATGCGGTCGAGTGTGCGGCGAAGGTCGGCTTCCCACGCCAGTTCCGTCTCAATCTCCTCGGGTGAGAATGTCCGCCCCTCTCGCTGGCGGATGACGAGACGTCTGGAGCGTATGATCACTTCCGCAAGGAGCGGGAACAGCTGCACGCAGCCATTGAAGCCCGCCATGTAACTGATGGTACCAGAATCCTGCTCAAACGCTCCCCGGGTCGTGAGGAGCTCATCATCGACAATGAGAGGGAGTGGCGGCAGTCCCTCGTAATCGTTCAGATGAATCATGTTGCCAGCGCACGCTTCAGTGCTGCTGTCAGCTCCGAGTGTACGGCTGGAAACACTCACATGTCCACAGCATAGACGTGCCAGAAGATGCGTCGCCGGAGTTCCCGCTCGACAATGTTCGTCGGAGTTGTTTCCTCCTGCATTCGCAGAAGGAAAGTGAGCTGACAAGCTTCTGCAAGCAGCGCGAGAGCGCGGTGTACTTGCCCTCGGCTCTGGCAACAAAAGTAGTTTCTGTCATCAGCAGATCGAGCGGGGACAAACCTTACGCAATGAGGACAGCGACGTGCTGAAGGGTTGGCTCGTTGTAGCTCCGGTCCAACATGACGAGACTTGCGCGATGACACCTGCGCTGCAACCGCTCAAGGGTTGCCCGATTGTACCTCGGTTCCATCCTGCTCAGTGGTGCCTGTCCAATAGTGTATGCAACTGCTGTCAGCTTCAGATAGCGGCCACCCAGCGGACCTACCCAGCGCTGAAATCAAGGCTCGCGTGTTGCGGTCCGTCTGGTCTGTCCGCAGCGCGAGGGCTTCGTAGAAGGTCGGTTTGTGGACCATGGGGAATAGCGAGTGCATGTACTGGAGGTAGAGCTTCAAGAAGAAGGTGATAGTCTGCCAGGGCGCCACATCCTCGATCTGAGAGTTGGACGAGAGGGATGAGCTGGGAAAGGTGATCGATTCGGCAGTTTGCGGCACGGCTGGGCTCGGTGGCACATCTGCAGCACGCATTGTTGTCTGATATCCTGATGCGGGAGGGTCAAAGGGCATGGAAGGTGTGGGATTCATCATCCCAGGTGTGTCCGGCCGCCCATCATCTGTGAAAAATGTGAAGAGAGGGGAGATGGACGGTGGGTCAAGCTCGAATGGGGGAACTTCTGCGGCAGCGATGTCATTCGGGCGAGCTTCCGCGGCCTGGAGGGATGACTCCGCATCTGTGGAGCCGAGGCCGCTGGTTCCATGTTGTGGGTAGATGGGCTCTGCTGCATCGGGGGTCCGATTCGGCACCATGACTGGTTCTCGTGACTCCCTTGGTGATACCCGTCGACTGGGGCTCCGTGAGCGTGAACCCCCTCGCACGCTCGTTCCCCGGCGCACACCGCTGTCATCAGCCTCATCAGAGTAGAGCTCAAGGCTCACCTCGGTCGTCCGGGTTTCTTATAGCCAATGTTGAACGTGCAGCTCTCGCCCGATTTGGCACACCCGATGCACAGCGATCCCTGGGCCGCTTCCTCATCGCGCGCACATCGGATCTGATGTTACTTTGTGTCCCAGGCTTTGATAAACTCAGCACCGTATACACCTACCTTCTTCCTCCGGCAGGCATCGCATGAGTTGTAGGAAGATAGCCCCATACTTTGCGCTGAAGATTAGTTGATTGTTGAAACTTGGAAATATGGGGTCGACAAGATATGGACCGCGGATAGTTGATTGTCAAGTGGAGATCAGGCTGCCCACTTCGGAGGTTCCGACGCTCGGATGTTTTTGACCTTCAACCCTCCGTGCCATGGTAAATGTCCCCTCCACTGCCCACCCTCCCCGTCATCCAACTCCAACTGCATTCTTCGGCCCAGCCGGCCAGCCGCAACCCATCGCACGCGAGCAAACGGACAGCTTCAACACGCTAAACTCGTAATGCGAAAGGCTGGAGTGGCCAGAGCGGGGAGTCATTTTGAGGGCCGTGGCAGCCCTTCGAACCCTGCCTGAACTTCTGATCATCACAACCAGCGACCAGCAGCTTGCCGACTTTGGATGTACAGTACACTAGTAACCCCAATGCATCATTGTCCTAAAGTACCAAGCAACGGACCAGAGCAACCTCTGACTAGTCCTGGATCTGCACCTTGATGGCGCCCTGCGAGGGGTCGGCTGCGATGTGGAAAGCCTCAACAGCTTGTTCGAGAGGGAAACGGTGGGTGACGAGGGGCTTGAGGTCGATGAGACCCTCGGAAACAAGACGAATGGCCTTGGGGTACTGGTTCGCGTAGCGGTACTGGAACTGGAGGTCGATCTCGTTGGCTGACACGTAGCCGAATGGGTACTGGACCGGGTCAGAGACCACTCAAGTACTCGTTATCTCAGCCACTCACAGTCTGCTCAGACTTGCCCACGCCAATGACAAACACTTTGCCACCAAACACAACAGACTACCATTAGCCTGGCTCTCTTTCCGTAGGACTTACAAAGATGGCTGCCCGAATAGAGCTCTCCACACCAGTACACTCGAGGGCAAGCTTCAGCTCACCCCCCGCCGCCTTCTTGATCTCTTGCGCGATCTTTTCCTCGGTCCAGTCCTTCTGGATACACACGGTGCGAACATTTGGTACGATGCGCTTGGCAAAGTCGAGGCGGGACTGGAAGAGGTCGGTGATAACAAGCGGCGCGCAACCCGCCGCACGAGCAGCAAGAAGTGTCACCAGACCGATTGGGCCAGCGCCACAGATCACAACCTGGTCACCGAGACGAACACCCGCACGCTCAAGGCCAGCGAGGGCGACCGCGAGAGGCTCACAGACAGAGCCCTCCTCAAAGGACACATTGTCGGGCAGCTTGTGAAGCCAAGCGGCGGGGTGCGCATGGAACCGCGTCAGAGTGCCGTGGTAAGGCGGGGTGGAGAAGAAGACGACGTTCGGACAAGCATTGTACCGCCCGATGCGGCAGAAGTCGCAGTCGGCGCGTCCACATGGCACACCGGCCTCAATCGCAACCCTGTCACCGACAGCCAGGTTTGAAACACCTTCTCCCACCGCGATGACCTCGCCAGCCGACTCGTGGCCGGCGCCGCACTCGTCGGTGACGATCATGGTGGGGCCGATGTGACCGTGCTTCCAGAAGTGGACGTCCGAGCTACAGTCAACTTGTGATTCGGAAAGGAGATACATACCCGCAGATTCCGGTGGCCTTTACGTGCACGACCGCCTCACCTGGGCCCGCCGTCGGCATGGGCTTGGCGATCATGTGGACTTCGTGGGCCGGGTTGTATGCGCAGGCCAGATTGGCGGTCTTATCCTTGATAGTAGGATCGCCGGCCGCGAGGATGCGAAAGTCGGGGTGCCCCAGCACCTTGGAGGGGTCGTAGTGGGACTCGTACTTGGTGAGGGGGGTCTGGGTCTGAGCGACAGTCATGGTAAGGGATGTTGATGTTGGCATGGTGAGGAGAAGAGTGTGGTGTTGGCGTGTTGGGCCTTCATATACTGGCCGGAGAGGGAAAGCGCATCGAGTGAGGCAGAGAGGCCGAAGCGGCACTAGCTCATCTGACCCCCGAGAGCGGTTCTATCCTCCCCTCCCTCTCCTCCCTCTCCGCCCCACTCCCCACTCCCCAATCTGAGAGCAGGAGGGTTTTGGGAGACTCTCCACAACCAGATCGGCTGTTTTCATAATCGGATGGTTTTCCGGCGACCGGATGTTTCTTTCGCCCTGCCCACCGGATGATATCAGACCGATCCAAAGCAGGAGATTGCGAGCGGCGAGTAATGGCCACCGCAGTACCAGTCTGGCACGCCTCAAAGAGAGGACATCAACACTCATCGCCTTCACTCTTCCCCTCCTCCATACTCTATCCTCACACCACGATATGCCAATTGTACTCGACTTCTCAGGCAAGCTCGCCCTCGTCACTGGCGGCGGCCGCAGCATTGGCCTCGCTATCACGCGCGCCCTCGCAAAGGGTGAGTCCGGATTTGGACACGCTAACCCCAGCCGGAGCAGATGTTGCCATCACCTACACTTCCAAGGATGCGACCCCGGTGGCGGATGAGCTCTCCAAGGAGTTCGGCACCGTGTGCAAGGCGTTCAAGTGCGAAGCGTCGGACAGCGGCGAGGTGAACGCAATGCTCTCCGCCGTCAAGGAGGCGTACGGCCGCGATGTGGATATTGGCATTGCCAACGCTGGCATCACTCTGTGGAAGGACGCCCACGAGAACACTGACGGTTCGTGTTGGGTTTTGCGTACCGCTGACGGTAGACGAATTCTGTCGCATCTTCGAGGTCAACACGTTTGGCTCGTACTACTTCGCTCGCGCGCTTGCGCGCTCCTGGCTCGGCGAGGAGATCCCAGTTGGGTCCGCAGTGACGGGCCGCCCCGAGGCCCGCCAACTGGGAAAGCAGATCCTTTTCGTGTCCTCCATCAGCGCACTCGTTGCCATGAGCCCTCAGCGCCAGACGGCCTACAACGCCAGCAAGGCGGCCGTGACTATGATGGCCAAGTCGCTCGCGGTCGAGTGGGCGCACCTTGGAATCACCGTGAACAGTATCTCGCCTGGGTACGTCGCCACCGACATGATTGCCAACCCTCCGAACGAGGAGGCCAAGGCTTGGGCGTCCGAGTGGACTCAGCGGACCCCCGTGGGCCGCTTCGCCACCGCCGAGCAGATTGGAGAGTTCGTCGCGACCCTGGTCAGCGACTCGCAGGGCGGAATGGGCTGGATGACGGGCTCGGACGTGGTTATTGATGGAGGATACACACTTCTGTAGATGGAGATTGCTCCTGTTTATACAATAAGGATGATGTAATACCTGTCATCTCACACTATTGTCTTCAAGTGAAGTCGGGCCAGAATACCTACAGTAACAATCCATGTGGAAGGACGGGAGAGTGTCGAGTGTCCAACTGTTCCAACAAATCCTGGTTTGAGATAACAACTGCCAAGTACGCCCTGTCTCCTACCGCTGTCTCGGCACCATCCATCAACGGCCTATCACCTGACTGCCTCGACGAGAACAGAGATGCCCACATAGAACGGCTGAATCAGTGCCTCCTGACCACGGGACTTGAGCTCCGTTGCCTCGGATAGTTCAGCGGAGGTTTCAGACCTTTCCTCCGGCCTGTCCGTAGCTCCGAGCTCGGCAACGGAGCTCGCCATCCCATCACGCCGCCCCACGTGAACATTCTTTCCGCTTCGTTCCCTGACTGGAGCGGACGTTTTGCACCACACCCGTCTCTAGCCGAAGCACTGTATCGGCAATCGAAAGCAACGAGAGTGATGAGAAGTTCCTATCGCAAGACATTTAAGACTGCCCATCGAGGCCCCAGAGGCCCCCACACACCTCCACAGAATGACACACCTTCAAAACTCGAAAATTACTTCTCTCGAGCGGCGGCCCGGCGCTGCGCACCCCCATGAGGCGGTGACAGTTATCAAGAACCCTCTCCAGGTGCGTCGCCTTCAAGCTCCGCTAACCTCAGGCTTTGTCGAAGGCGATCGTGGTGGACGACGCGAAGACATTTTGCGAGGAGAAAGGGCTCCAGGAGCACACCGACCTCTTTGTCAAGGCAGCCCTGGTGGCCCAGCAGCCAGACAACTACGACCATATCGACGAGCTTAGCCCATCGGAGAAGGACGTACTCGACCACGAGGTGAAGCACAAGTGGGCTGGCCCCAAACAGCTCTACCTTGCGATGATAATGTGCGCGCTTGGTGCCGCCTGCCAGGGCTGGGATCAAACTGGCAGCAATGGTGCAAACCTCTCCTTCCCGGTCGAGTTTGGAATCTCAAAGACGCTGGACGATGGACCGGCCGGCGCGAGGGACTCGTGGCTTGTGGGCCTCATCAACAGTGCACCCTACGCCTCAGCTGCTGTTGTCGGTGCGTGGCTCTCCGACCCTCTCAACCACTACCTCGGCCGTCGGGGCGAAATTTCACTTGCGTCCCTCATCTTGGCTGCCACCCCAATTGGTTCTGCCTTTACACACTCGTGGCAGACTCTCTTCGTCGTCCGCTTGATTATGGGCATCGGTCTCGGCGCCAAAGCTGCCACGGTGGCTGTGTACGCGGCAGAGCTCTCACCTACCCGCATTCGTGGTGCGCTTACCATGGGCTGGCAGGTTTGGGTCTGTTTCGGCATCTTCCTCGGATTCGCTGCCAATTGCGCTGTCAAGGACGTTCCCCGCATTGCCTGGCGACTACAACTGGCCTCATGCTGTATCCCTGCCATTCCGTGAGTCTCTTTTGTCTCCGATCGCTGTGGACTGACACCTACAGTCTTATCTTCCTCATCTTCCTCGTACCCGAGTCACCGCGCTGGCTGATGAAGAAGAACGATTACCCCAAGGCATTTCGCTCTTACTGCCGTCTGCGCCTCGACCCTCTTATTGCTGCCCGTGATCTTTACTACTCTCACGTGCTGTATGAGGAGGAGAAGAAGCAGGGGTCTGGCAAGACCTATTTCTCTCGCCTCGCGGACATCTTCCGCGTGCCCCGTATCCGCCGCGGTACGCTTGCGGCCTCTACTGTGATGCTCGCGCAACAGATGTGCGGCATCAACATTATCTCATTCTACAGCTCCACCGTCTTTGTGCGCTCGGGCTACTCGGAGGAACAGGCACTGTACGCTTCCCTCGGATTTGGCGCGCTCAACTTCGTTTGCACACTTCCGGCCATTTTCCTCGTCGACACCTTTGGGCGCCGCTCGTTGCTCCTTTCAACCTTCCCCTTCATGTGTGTGTTCCTTCTCGCCACAGGTCTCACGTTCCTCATGGATGAGGCGCGTGCTCAACTGCGCACCGGTCTGATCGCCCTCTGGATCTATCTCTTTACGGCGTTCTATTCGGTCGGTGAGGGTCCTGTCGCCTTCATGTACTCGGCCGAGGTATTCCCAAACATCCAGCGTGAGCAGGGTATGGCTTGGGCGGTGTGCGTCAACAATTTCTTCGCTGCCATCCTTGGTCTTACATTCCCGAGCATGGAGCGAGCGATGACAACGATGGGCGCTTGTGAGTCTGCGACTGGTGACCAACTGCTGACCAAAGTCTGCTTCTATGCCGGCTTGAACGCGCTCGCATTCGTGTGGATCTTCTTCTGGGTCCCCGAGACCAAGGGGCTTTCCCTCGAGGAGCTTGACCGTACGTATAATCGGTGAAGCTTCACTAACCAAGCAGAAGTGTTTAGTGTCCCCACTCTCGAGTTTGACCGCTACCAGCTAAAGGTTTGGCTGCCATGGTTCGTCCGCCGATACATGCTGCAGGACAAGTCGGCGCACCTCAAGCCTCTCACTGAGAAGAGCCACAAGGAGAACCGGGCCGACGACGGGTCTGCTCCGTACCCGGAGAAGCAGTTTGATGTGTAAGGATTCAGGAGACAAGATGGTGCACTCCATCTGCCAGCCGAGGGCAAGTCCGTCGGCCGCCAATAACTTTCCCTAGCTGTGCATGACGTTGTACACAACAAAACAATGTATGAAAGGAAGTTTGATAATAGAGGTGCCAAGCCAAGGCGATACTTGTCAACCATGTCCGCCCTCCTTCCAGTACTGGCCTTGCCTGAGACTGGACAAGGGCAAAGTCCTGTCGTCAGAGGTGGGAGGTGACCTGGGCGCCTGTCCTTGCACCTCAGGAGCGGCGCCGAACTTGGAACAGGCGTCCCGGCACTTTGGGTCATAGTCTTCCATCTACAGTACTCGCTCTGCTCATTCTCTAAGCAGTGCTCATTGCCCACCAGTGGGTGGGGGTGCCATTGAGGTCAGCCGCCATGTCCGCCTTGGATGTGAAGCCAAAGCGCTCGTAGTACTTCTTCTGCACGGGTCAGATTGTATTGCAACCGTCGGCATGAACGTCCCCGGGAGGGAGGATCTCGAGGCACATGTCCTGCTCGTCCTCGTCCCACTGGCCCACACACACAAACTTACGTGACGCTCAGTCATGGTCAGCAACGCGACATCGACTCCCTCGCGCTTTCCCTTCTCGACCATCCACTCAAGCATCTGGCCACCGAGACCGTGACCAGCAGCCCACGGTGCCGTGGCGAGGTGCGAGATGTAGTACTTGTGCTTGACCGAGTCCGGACCATACGCCTTCACCTGAACATCGTGGAAGATCTTCTTGATCTGAGGTGTTAGGGGAGGACAACTCATTGGTGGCAACTCCTGGGAGCTGACATTCGGATTAGCAGGTAGTGGGATGAATTCCCCCTGTCCAAGTCCTCGCCAGGTTTGCCCTTCAGTTTACACACCTGGTTGCCAGCCTCCTTCAGATCGGAGCGGTCTCCGATAAGCTCATTGACGAGCTCGGTGTGGGGGCCGGCCGAGTTGGCGCTGAGTGTTAGTTTTGCCAGGTGGAGGTCATTCTAACATCTGTACTCTCGGATGAGCTCAACCACCTCAAGGACAGCCGAGAAGCAAGAAGAGCTCATATCCCTACTTGGACAGCTCGCCAGCAGAGGAGCAGGCCGACCTTGCCCGCTGTGCTGGACGCCCCACTCACCTCACACCGTGCTCCAGTCCCGGAGGCTTGACGAGCATGACGCAGTCGGCCCTCTTGCTCCCCGGGAGGTGCGCGACATAGCACTCGAGGTCGATGATGGTGGTGGTCGCCGCGGCGCGCATGCGGGCAGTCTTCAGCTCGGTGTCGGTACCGCTAAGCGCCCTCATGATGTGGTCGTCGAACGCGAGCGCAAGGGTCTCTGTCACCGGCTCGATATTCTCGATTGTCGGCTTTGTGATGCGTTCGATATTGAGGGTCGAGGTCGACATGGCGCGTGTTGTTGTGGTGGTGGTGGATGATGCAATGACGAAAGGTGAACCCTTGTTTGTGATTGAGATAGCGCTATTCAGTCGACGAGCAATGATATTGGATGCAAGCCGTGTAGGATGGATCATGGTATGATGAAAAGAGACTGCCGCCGCCAGCCTCCAGCTGCCCCGCCGTCGTCTTCAAGACATGTCGCTCGCTCTTGTTGTTGGCCAACCTCCAGCCGAAGCCCACATCTCCCAGCCAAGGCGTGAATGAGGTTTGGATCGTTGTCGGCCATCGCCGCGAACCGCAATCGCTTGCGTCGCCAACATCGTTCCCAGTCGGTTCGAATCGAATCGCCCTTCACTCGCTGAGCGAGATCAGGAGACGGACAACATAGACGAGACGCCACAGCCCATGGAATAAAGTCAGCAGGCAGCAGTCAGCACGGGGGTCGCCACCCACCCGCGCGTCTATGGATGCGGTCGGTTGCCGTGGTCGACGGGAATACTGTTGCTGCCCACTCTTCCTTGCCCTACCAGCGTTCAGCAGGCTGCTGGATGGGTTCAGTTACACTGTCCTAAAGCAGGAGTGCAGGGCAATCTCTGATGTACTTTGCATCGACCTCCGCATCACCTTCCTGGTGCATACCGGGCAAGAAACTGCAAGCCGAAGGAAGCCTTCATGCTGTGGCTTGCGATCGAGTGGCAATGTTCAAAAAACATGAAGGCCGCTTAGCTCAGCTGGTTAGAGCATTGTACTAATATTAAGTTAATATCAGTAATGCAAAGGTCGGCAGTTCGATCCTGTCAGTGGTCACACTTTTTGCGTTTCTCATCAGTTGTTTCCTCTGTCGTATTGGCCCGCATTTTTCCCTCCCTACCTCAGTCTTTTCTCAAAGGGAACTGGTGTTAAGGACAACCGACAACTGTAGGAGCAAGGGCGGCCTTCAATGACAGAGCGCATTGTCAATTCTATCGTCAGTAGGCCGGCTTCTTCGGCGCTCTGCCTTTACAGCAGGAGGGCCCAAGTAGACCTCCTTGTTGTTACCACCTCTGTTTTCGAACGACAGCTATATGAAACGCGGAGGGAGCAACGGCCCTCCTCTTCAGCACCCATTGCTTGACCGATCCCATTGTGGTCGTCGTGGGAGCAGCGTACACAAGAGTGTCGCGTTTCCGCCACGAAGTACAAGCCTGACCACCAGTCCTGCCCGACATTCTCTCGCGATAATCAACTCGATGCCTGCGATCTCATCGCACCCTTCCAGGCCGCCGCCATGGCGCTCTGGGACGCTTTAAACAGCCTCTTCGCTAGTATATCGGTTAGTATAAGCGTCTCTCATGGAGATCACGCTAGAGCAGGGTTCGACTCCCTGGCGGAGAAGACGCTCGAGCACGAGCTTGAGCATCTCTTTTTCCATATCGGGGACAGCTGACGAGGAACAAGAGGGAAGGTCTGAAGTGAGGAAGAGCTAGCTTGATGCTGTTGTCGACAGATTGCGCCAACTATCCGCCAGACGGTGGGGGTCGGGGGTTCGGCGCGAGCTCGGCGGTCTGGTCTGGGCCCAGGCAGAGTGACATCTCGGTAAGACCCCCACCACACCCCAATACCCCCATGAGGCGTTCCCCTACGACCCTAACCTGTGAATCCGTTACTAGCCCATGAGCCTGACCACGTCCCCGACCCGGCACCGGCCACTACCGGTAACTCGCCTGATCATCCTTCCCCGGCTCCCGCCTCCTGCCTGCTGCTGCTGGCGAACACCCTCTCCCTCGAGCTCCCCAGACAAGGGCAGAAGTCATAGTTTGCAGCAAGCCATAGGAACGGAAGCCCGGCCGCAGGCTGCCCCTCGTCGTCGACCAAGACTCTGAGCCTCCCGCTGTACGAGGCACCGCCACGCACGGGCTTCCAACCAGCGCCTCGTTATATCAGTCGGTAGATAGTTTGACTCTTACTACTCAAGTGGACATCAAAATGTCATGGGTTCGAGCCCCATACGAGGCTTGCGAGCGTGTATCTGCGCTGGCTTCTATTTTTCCTTTCTCCCTCGCCTCGCTCCTCACTACCCCACCCCCCAGGTACAAGGGGAAGTCCCGGAGGCCAATCACCGTGCGACACCTCCCACCACACCCGCTCCTTGCCGTCGATTGGATACAGGGCCTCCTGGTGGTACGTGAGAAGCTGCCTCACATGAAGGTGCGATGCCCGAGTGGTTAAGGGGAATGATTAGAATCGTCTACTCTCTTCGAGAGCAGTTGAAGCTTGTCATCATTTGGCGTCAGCCGCCAGGGTTCAAATCCCTGTCGCACCTAGCGTATGAGCGCATTACGTTTTTTTGTGCATTGTCCCAGCAGGTTTCGTGCTTCTTGCTTCTTGCAGGACGTTCTGCTCGTCGGAAGGCTGGCTGGACAAACCGAATGGCATTGAAGTGCGGAACAATGGTGGCTGCTGTTGGCAGATCAGTGGTGTGGCGCGATCGGCGCCACTGTCAGTTTCGCCGCCCACGGACGCGCATAAGCGCATAGGCAGAGAGGTACAGATTAGATCGCCAGATACAACTCCTACGACGTACGTCTCGCAGCCCCTGGCCGGAGCGCGTGCGCGAGCGCGTCGCCGACGTCGCGCTGGCTCCACCCACCATCGAACAAGACGGTTTCGTCCTCGATGCGCGCGCGGTACGCCTCGAGCTCGCGCTCCGTAGCGGTCGTCATCCTGGGAGTGGGCGTCGATCGTTTGGCAGTGGCAGTCGAGGCTGTCGCCGTCGCTGCTTCCGAGGTGGCGAGCGGAGGCTGGGAGTCGAGGTACTGCTTTGCAGTGCGGCTCATCGCGTTCGCCTGAGCGAGAAGGAAGCGCTGGTGTAGCGGGGAGCGGAGATCGCTGAAGATCTGCACGGGGGGTCCAGGGTCCGCTACGGCCTCGAGTCCGAGGTCCTTGCGGACGGGGCCCAGGTCGCCGCGAGTGATCTCCAGCAGCTGGTTAATGTCCAAACTGACACCGGTCGCGAGCGGCGTGGGGTGGCTCGGTGTCACGCACGTCATGTCCGTCTCCTTACGGAGCACATGGTCGATGTCGACGGCGGAGAAGAAGGCGATGCCCTGCGGCATGTCGTCGAGGCCGAGGTTGTAGCAGAAGAGTGCACGCGTCCACGCGTTGGCGATCTGGAGCGCGAGCGCTGTGCGGTGCTTGTCCTCTTCGACGGCGAGGTAGCGCACTTCGTCGTGCACGGACAGCAGGTACCGCGCCTTGATGTCGTACTTGGCGATCAGGTACTCCATCGCCGTGATGAGCAGATGGAGGTAGTCGACGCCGCTACTCTGCACGACCCAGTTGATGCGCGAGGGGAGGTAGCTATGGCCTGCGTCTAGAAAGCTCTTGCGCAACGCGCGTGTCACGCCGCAACCGAGCGCAGGCGTCGTTGGGCGGTCCATGAGGGCAATAGACTCGAGGGTGTTGAAGAGGTACGACTCGGAGCCGCCATGCCAGAGGTACTGTGCCGCAGCGGCGCCCTTGCCCTTGGAGCGGAACGTCTTGGCGCCCTTGGTCTGCTTGTACAAGTTTGTTGCGAGCGTGTCCGCCGCTTCCCTCGTAAGCTTTCCGTCGCCCTGCAGGAGCAGCTGAATCGCGTGCGGCTTTCCCGCGCCGTAGATGCGCGAGTAGTTGAACACCTTGGCGGCGTCGCGAGAAATATGCAGAATGGACGCAGTCTTCGAGTGCAGGTCGGTGCCGGCGCTCTTTGTGCCCTCGAGCGTCATCCAGCCAATCGCGGTCGCGCCGTGCATGCCAAACTGCGAGTCGCCCATCACGCTCGAGATCCACAGCTCCTCCGAGTCGACGTCCGCGCCGACAATGGCATACCCCGGCGGTGCGCGCACCATCGACTTGAGCTCCGAGCCCACGCGGTTCTTCTTGGCGTTGGACGCTGTGAGCCAGGTCGCCTCCACCGCGCGGCGCGTCACAGTACCCATCGTGATGACCTGCGGGAGGATCATGCCCTGTCCAGACTGGTCGTACACGACAAACTGGTTCATGATGCGCTCGCGCGAGGAGATCCAGTACGAGCACAGCGCGTTCATGTTCGTCGCCGTCGCAGCAGCGGAAGCGAGCTGCTTGTCGTCTTCGGAATGGAGCGCAGAGGACAGCTCGCCCGACTCGACCGCCTTGAGGAACGCCTTGGAGAGCGGGTTGCCGACGTTGTTGCCCTCACCGTCCTTGTGCGGGATGCGATAGTACGCATACCCGTCGCTCGCAAGGTGCTCGTCGCCCTTGATGGGCGTGAACTTGACAGCCTGGTCGGCATCCAGGGGGCCGTTCGTGCCGTGTGTCACGTCGGATACCGGAACACGGTATAGCCACTTGTACTCCTTGGAGTGCGCGAGCGGGTAACCATGCCACTGCATGCG
Source organism: Apiotrichum akiyoshidainum (assembly GCA_002973495.1). NCBI lineage: Eukaryota > Fungi > Basidiomycota > Tremellomycetes > Trichosporonales > Trichosporonaceae > Apiotrichum > Apiotrichum akiyoshidainum. The sequence goes on along the minus strand of PQXP01000033.1, from coordinate 42,383 downwards.
AAGGAGAAGCGGTGCGACGCTCTTGCGCATCGTGAGGTCGAGCTGGCCGGCCGGCACCTTCTTGTTGGTGACCGGCACGCTGAGGTCCCAGTACCACTTGGGCCAGGTGCCAAAGTTGTCCTTCTTCTTCTTGGCGCGTGGGCGGGAAGCTACCGGTGTGGCGTCGGCGGCCTCCTCCGCGGCGACACCCTCCCAATTCAGCTGCGAAGCCCACGAGTCCATCCCGGTCCGGTCCTTGCCCTTGCCCGCCTTGAGGGTCTTTTCAGCACACTTGACGAGGTCCGGGAGAATTCCGTCGAGCGTGCTGGATGCTACCGCCTGCGCGAGGAGCTTGGGGTAGGCGCTGGTGAGAAGGCCAGCCTTGACTTCCTTTGCATTCGTCTTGCTAGTCAGCTTTGTCCGGCGCGAGCCGCCGGACGGGGCGATGCGGAAGAAGACCGAGTTGGCCACAGCATCGTCGGGAAGCGCAGGCACCGAGTCCTTCGGTCCAAGATCAACGGGCAGGCCGTGGTGGTCGACGAGGTCGGGGATTGCCTCTATCGGCGCGCGGAAGCACCACAAGTGCTCCTGGAGGTAGTACACGGGGTATCCGCGGTACGACATCTGGAGAAGGAGCGGGAGGATGTACCGTTGGTACTGGGTGGACGTGAGGACAGCGGCATCGGCGATGATAGGCGCGTACCACGCGGGGAGAGACTCGCCCTTCTTTGCCGCTTCCACTGGCTTGGCCTCAACGGGGCCGTCATCCGCCCAGCGCGCAGGCTTGGGGGACCAGTCAAGCTGCCCACTCCAAGGATCGTCTGGAGTCGGCCCAGCGTTCTTGAGCCTGTCTGCAAGCGTGCGCAGAGCGATGCGTACATCCTCCCGCAACGACTGGTACATGGTCTCGGAAGCCTTGAGGTAGTCGCCCCAGGACTTGTCAACAGGGAGGAACGAGTTGCCCATAGAGAGAACGCCTGCAAAGCTGGCGGGGTGCGGGCAGCTGGTGAGGAAGAGGGGGAGGACGACCTTGTACACATCATGGGTGATCTTGACGTCGGAAGCACAGTACGTGAGTAGCTCATCGAGCTCGGCACGCAGCTGTGACGCGTGCTTGATGTCTTCGTCACCGAAACGGTCACGCACAGATTTGTCGACCTGGACACCACAGTGCAGCTTGGCGACCTCCGCGAGCGAGTTGACCGACGTCGTCTCTTCCCAGGACTGGATCTCGACCGCATCCGAGTCCGCTGTGTCGAGTGAAGAGCTCCACTCTGCTATGCTCTCGGCTAGCAGCGCATCACCGCTTGCTTCCGCCTCCTCTTGGAGAGTTTGGAGAGTCTCCGAGTCCCGCTCTGCCTTGTCCCGCTTCGTGTTGCGGTGCTTTATCCACGCAGGGCGCTGGACCGACGTTATGCCGCGCGTTGCGACATGCAGCGACAGTGTATCGAGCCACCGCGTCGGAGTGCGGTCAAGAGCATATTCCTCCGCGACGCGTGCGCGATCGTAGCCGACGTTGTGGCCGACAACGATACAGGGCGTCTTACTCTGGCCAAACAGCGGAATGAGGGTCTTCGAGTAACGCTGGTCGATGGACATGTTCCACGGCTCGCGCTTCGCATCTTCGGCCTCGCCCTCGAGAACCTCTGGGGCATCTTCAAAGATGTCGGGGCTAAGCCACGAGTACCACGCGTCGAGACTGGCGGCAGTAGCCATGACGGGGTACTTTGAGAGTTTGTACAGGGTCTCGACGTCAAAGCACACCATTTTTTCACCGTCGAGATTCTCGACAGCGGAGACGCTGCCGTCGCTGCCGTAACGCGTCCATCCCGGGCGGTTCAACTCCCATTTGCGCGGCATGGGGGGGAGTTCCATTTGCGCAAACTCCTTTGACATGCCGAGGTACGGCTCGGCGGCGTATGCGCCGAGAGCGTGAAAGTGCTCGCGGACATTCGTTCCCTCCAGCGGCGGCAGGTCGAACATGATCTCGGGGAGGACGCCCGCACCCTCCGGAGACAGACCATGCGTTCCAAGATGCTGTTTTGAAATGTCGATGAGGGCCGACGGCGGACGCGGCAACGGGTCGCCGGGAAAGATCTGGCGGTGCATGTGTGCCGAGAGGAGCTGGACGCCGACGGGGTTCTGTCTGGGTCCTTGGGAAACCGACATCAGCTCTGGTCAAGGGGATGAGCTTACCTGGCGCAGGCGGGGCGGCATCACGTAGGGCAGCAGCTTCACCGGCCTTGTCAAGGAGACGCGGCGCGGACTTGCGGCTCGGGAGCTCAATGGCGCGCTCCTTGCCCTTGCGACTCGTCTGGACTGGCTGCTCAAGAATCACAGAGTCTGCCACAAACTTGAGATCCCGTGATGGGCCGGCCTGGTTCTCGGCTTGAGTAGCAGGGGCTCCGGAAGCCTCGGTCGCAGCTTGTCCATCGGCTGCAGCGCGGCTCTCGGGAACCTCCGGCATGAACTTGAACAGGCTGGGCAGGCTAGATTTACGCATTCCGAGGGCTGCGGTCAGATGTGTGTTTCATTAATGTATCTTACCATGCGCCTCCTTGTCTTCGACGATCCCCTTTGCGATCTCGAGTGACGCCTCGTAGTCGAGCACCTCGGGGCGTCGCCGTGGGGGTCGTGTGTGTGGGACTGCGTCTTTGGGGGTGGCATTGGGAGTAGGAGATGTAGTGAGAAGACGGGCGAGGGCCAGGTGCGGGCGACATCGCATTCTCGCTGGGCGAGTGAGCCTTGCGACCTGGAAGATTGCGGCTGGCATGGCTGGCTGTTTGTGGAGGAGGAAACACGGAGGTGGAGGTTGAGATGGAGAGGATCGAGGAGATAGAATTGCCACCCAAATGTCAAATGTGAATGATGCCTGGCTGGGAACGGAATCAAAATCGAGCCGATCCCCCCCCCCCCCCAMYCCTGGCCCAAAGCGCGCGTCTGTTTTCATGATGACGCCGAGGCACCAGCCAGCCAGCCGCCAGTCCATGGATGCGAGCGAGCGTCGTTGTCATTGTCTTCGGATCAACCAACAGCCGAAGCCATTCTCTCACTCCCATCTCCCCATCTCCACTTCTCTTCTCCAAACTACCCACACTCCTTTACCTCGCCACTACTTTTCTACCTTTGCAGCATCGCTCACCCACAGCTCACTGCCCGCCATGGGCATCTTCTCCTGGTTCAGCAAGGTAGGTAGGTGCGCCGCCCACCCAGACACCCTACTGTCCAATCTCATTGCGGCAATTCTCAAAAATCATTTATATAAACAACAACATCTCGAGTACTCGGTACTGACCTCTCTCCAGCCCACGCGCCCCGAGGACTATGAAGGTGTTCTCGCTCGTCTCGCCTCGGAGATCAACGACGCAAAGCAGAACCTCTCAGAGGTTCGTCTCCGCTCCCGCCGCTACTCGCTAGTCGTAAACGCGTACGGCATTGGTCTCTGGGCCATCTGGTTTGGCCTCTGGTGGTGGCAAAGCCTCCCCTGGGGGCTTATCGGCTGGTATGAGAACAGCTCCGAGGCGCGCGTGCTCGGCGCCGCCGTCACCATTCTCGGCCCTATCGTGTAGGTTTGGTTGTTCATGGCTACACTGCAATGATTGATACTCACAAGCGCATAGTATCATTCTCCTCAACCTGCTCATCAAGGTCGTGTTCAGGAGGATCCGTACTTCCGAAGGTGCGTGCGGTCGTTTGTGCTTCCACGCTGCGCTGTCAAGTGGAGGTGGAGGCTGCCACAGGTACCAAGCTCTCACAAACTAACCCGCGCAGAGACCAACCTCCGCCTCCTGCTCGCCAAGCAGCGCAAACAGGTCGACGAGATCAAGAAGGCTACCAACTTTGACACGACTCGTAAGCTGCTCGAGCAGTACGATGCCATGAACATTCCTCAGCAGCGCCCGCAGGGTCGCCCTCCCCAGGCGGGTCCCGGCGGTCCTGGTGGTCCCCAGGGCGCGGCCGGCCAGCCCGGTCAGCCTGGTCAGCCAGTCGCGCCCGCGACGCCGCAGCGCGGCTCCAACCCCTCAAGCCCCAGCACCCCCGCTGGCAACCCCACCGGCACCCCCTCGCCCACGACTCCCCGCGGAACCCCCGGTAGTGAGCTTCAACCACTGAGTCCTTCGAACTCGCTAACCCCAGTGCCCTTCCACCCGTCCACGCCCGTTCCCCTGCCGCCCGGTATGACGCCTGAGCAGGCCGCCCTGTTCCAGATGCAGTTGCAGGCGATCCAGCCCGTTCTTCCCACGCCCGAGAAGAAGTGGTACGACCGCCTCGCCGACTCGATTCTCGGCGACGATCCCGGTGAGTTTCTGGGACCAATACTGTTAGCTGACCCCAGTCCAAACTGCCAGCAACAAGTATGCGCTCGTGTGTGAGGGGTGCTTCCGCCACAACGGTCTTGTTGGCAACAAGTACGAGTGGGAGCGCATGCGTGAGTGCCCCGTACTTGAGCAATGTTCAGCTCTTCGTAACGCTAACGGTGCACAGAGTGGATCTGCCCGCGCTGCGACCACCTCAACCCAGCCCCGCTCTCGCGCATGCAGCAGGAGGCTGGCGCTGCGCCCATGCTCGGCGGTGTCGATCCCGAGACGCCGAGCAAACCTGCCAAGAAGCCCAAGTCGCCTGTCCCCGCTGCCCCGGTCGCCTCCCAGCAGGCGCCGGCACCACACCTGCGTGCCGCACCCGCACCCCGCCGACGCCTTGGCGAGCGCGTGGCCCCCCGCCAGTCGCGGCTTGGCACCGAGGTGTTCTCGGCGTCGGACGCCGACGAGGACCAGCAGGACGAGGACGAGGAGATGGAGGTCGACAAGTAGGCCAAAGCGGGGTAGTAGGTAGTAACCGATGCATACCATCCTACGTGCGCGCGTGCGTTGACGAGTCAGGGCGTAGTGTCGCGTGGTGGCGACGTGGTGGGGGCGAGTGGTGAGGGCGAGGCAGCGGGTGAGGGTGAGGCTATCGGATATCGGATAGGCTGGCGACGCGGCGGGTAGACGGATGCTTGGCGCATGCGCATGATGTGTGCATTTGGTGATAAGGAGGTGCATGACAGACCACGCTGCCAGAACCTGCTGTCTCTGTGTTTTCTGAGTATATCCCCTCGGTGTCTCGGGACCCTCGGGGCGAGGACCGGACCCCAGAGTTCCGCATGCCAGGCAGTATGGGTGACCGGTGAGGAACAAGACAGGCGTCGCCCCTCCCCGATCCCCCCCTTGTCCCCCCACGCGGTGCGCAATGTTGGCCGTGCGTTGATTCGCGCATGCCACTCGCGTGACTGATTTTGATTCTTGCGGGCCTTGATTTTGATTTTTGATCTTTTTGACCACCGAATTTTTTATTCATGGTTTTCTTACCTTTCCCTGCCTCTCTTTCGACCCACTGGGTCTCTCTCCTCTTGCCCAGTCTGGAATTCAATACGTAGGCTTCTGGATCCTTGGGCCAGTCGCTCTCGGACCAAGATCCCTCCCTCGAGGCGTTCAAGAATGCGAAGGCATGGAGTCGCTCACTTTGTGGCGCTCGCGCTGGTCGTGTGAGCCATTGGAAAAACGCTGCAGCCAGCCAAAAATCTGCCAATGCACCGAACACGGGTGCGTTCGCGTGCGCGCGCGGTTGATTCTAGGGTTCTGGGTTCTCGTTGCCTGCACACGCGAACCATACCGATGCCATCCTCTGTTCACTCCAAGGTCGTGTGAGCTCCCCAAATGCCATGCTGCGGTCAAGCGGCTGGCCACACGCCCTCCCGCTCGGACCATCAACAGACAACTCAAACTCCCCAGAGGAGTACGGCCCTCAAAGTCCCGGCGGCTTTCTTCCCTATCTAACCTCTGCTCTTGCTCTTCCATCCTCTCTTCTCCGCTTCCGCCCTCTCGGCGGGGTTACCGCTGCTCTGTCTACTGTTTCTGCTGATCCCTATGAACACCGCCTTGTCTCGCTCTCCCTTGTAGCTCCCTGCAATTTCCCGTGACCGGGTGTTGTTGTTCCCGTAAAGAACCCCCGCCTCTTTCTCCTTAGTCGGTTCTCGCGTCCCTCCTCTGCGCCTGCCTGTTCCCTCGTCTCGCCGCTTCCGCCCCCAACGCCCCTCTGGTCTCCTCCTACATATCTCGCGACGTCTCTCGCCTGCATCTCCAGCCTGCCTCTTTCGTCCCCAATTATCACTAATCCTGCCAGTCGTACTCTCAGCCGCCGCCACTGCCACCTCCTTGCCATCGTTGTTATCCTTATCCTTGGGCTTCCCAAAGCACCACGCCACGACGTGCCACAGGGCGGCGAGACGAACAAAGGCGTGCCATGCGGTCTCGGACTGCGTTCCTCTTCGAGCGGAAGGGGCGGCAACAGCATCTAGAGGGTGACGGCAGCGGCAAGAGTATGTCCAAGGAAGCTGCCCACGCGACCGAAAGAAAATCTGTCGCCGGAACGAGCAGACTGGCTGGTAGGAGGGAAGACGAGGAACAGTAGAGAAAGGAAGATTTACGCTGTGGTCGTGTGACCTCTGCCAGACGGAGAGGAACCGGGCGGCGGTGGGGGCGTTGTGGTGCCCGTACCCCCTTCTGCCTCCTGCGGGAAACTGTACAGACAACTGGCAGACGAGTCTCTGTTCTCCTGTACCCCTCTTTTTCCGTCACGGGGCTGAGTGGCGCGTTCTAACGACTGCCCCTCTCTCTCTCTCCATCATCTGAGCTTCCCGGTTGTTGTGTTTCAGCATTTGCATCTGCGTGTACAGTGTGGCTCGTCACGACTCGTAGCACTCGAGGGCCACAGCGATGGGAGAGAGGTTTCAGAACTGACATCCTCATGGGCTGGGATACCGCGACAACTACCGTCACACGCCCTCTTTCTTCGCCGGCGGCATCTCGCGCGCGGCGGCAGGAGTCGCCACCATGTCGTGCTCGCGCGACTCGCATTCCCCACCCTCGGGAAACCACTTGGCCCCATGTCGTATGCCTCTCGGAGGCTTCCAGCAGACGGTTAAGCGGTTACGCACTCGGCTTCTGCCCTGGCTACCCAACAGCCTGTAACTCACCACAAACCAAGCCCACAGCCCACAACAGCCTCCAACGCCTCCTCCTCTTCCCAGAATAGAAACGTGTCGGGCTTTCAGCGATCGATGAGAACGCCAGACAGCCGCGAACGGCGCGCACACGAGCAGCTTGTTTGATTACGTTCTTTCGATACCCAGTTTCGATTATGCTCCGATGCTGCACCACCCGCCCTGCCCGGCACAGTGCCGCAGTGCATTGAAAGTGGGACAATGTTATACTCTGGTATAGCATGGTTTAGGCCAGGGACCTTGGACCTGGGAGCATACCACTCTCTCGTTAATCGTTAATTAAGAGAGTTTGGGAGCCGCCGTATTCTATTCTGTAATGGACAGCGTTCATGCTGCCCCCCAACTGTTATTCCACTCCCGTTCAGTAGGGGTGGGGCACAGAAGCAGGCAGAAGCACAAGGAGAATCAGGAGGAGAAGCAGATTCAGTTCAAGAGCGGTCCGAGACGGTGGCGAAGAGCCGGAGAGCGCCGGCCGGTCGGGTTCGAGTCAATCACACAGTCACTCGGTTGGGCGTCGCGAGCCACGAGTCACAGCGACGAGTTTGTCCGGTGCATGCGGTGCACAGATGCAGCCAGGCGCGAGGGACGAGGGTCGAGGGGGCTGAGCTGCGATGCGCCGTGGACGGCGCGCGCGCCGGAGCGCTGGAAGGAGCGCAGACTTACGAACGTGAGCACACGACCTGTGCATAAGCGTATCGGATGCAAGTATGCAGTCGCGTCTGCTGCCCATTGTGCCTGCTGGATGTGCATATGCAGGGAGCCGGCTGGCTGCCCGCAGTCGGTCGCTGGCTGCGTGCCACTTGGCCATGGCCGAGCGCTCGCAGTGGACCGAACAGCCACAATGTGTGACGCAGGCACCAGCCTGGGAATAAGGTTTCGCGCACTCCGGTTGGTTAGTCGCGCACGAACGTGCATATCTACTCGCAATCAATCAGTCAATCTCGGCTGATATGCGCGCGCCTGATTCGCTCCCTCGGAATGCGTGTCGCTGTGGCATCGGTATATCCTGCAAAGCGGGGTCCGATGGCGTCCTGCCCGATCGTGACCTGGCGGGGGCCAGTCGCGGATTATGGATCACGGCCCCTTGGGTGGTGGCTGTGGCTGCTGTAGAGGCTCAGCTCATGCTTGATGCAATGTCTCATCGCCCTGAGGATGTGGAGAAAAGGTTGCAGCGTCCTGAAGCTTGGATCCTGGATAAGGCGCGCCAGAGGCGCTGAGAACACAGCGTGGCGTATGTGGCTGGACGTGGCGCCAGCAAACAGCTAACGGCTCACGGCCGCGTTGGCAGTCTGCGGCATGCAGCTGCTTGTTGTTTGTGATGATGGTTTGCGGCCGCACTGCTGGTGCGTGTCTCCTGTCGCAGCATTACGGTTCCAGCAGATGCATACCGTGGTCGCCTGCCGAGAACGGGTGGTAGAAGAAGCAGCGGGACGACCATGCTTTGCGGCACGAGAGAACGTAGAACAGTGGCCCACGCTGTGCTCCACCCAACGACCCAGGCCTGGCCCCGCCACGAAAAGGAATGGAGCTATTCTGAGCACACCCGTGGGGGTCCTGTTGCTTCCACGTCCACTCCATCCCATACTGCGAAGGCCCGCACTGGTAGCTCAGCCGAGGGATCGAGAGGGGCAGCTGAGGGCACCCATAAACTTGCCCATTGCTCCATGCAGAGGGCGGGCCACATTCACCGCATTATCCGGAAAACTCCCGAGTCCCGAGCTCCGGAGACAGCGAGCGGACCACTGCCGGCGGCCGCTCATTACCGTCTGGTTTGTCGCTGGCGGACGTCGCCTCACGCCGCTTCAATGACCCTCTGCTAGTGCAAGCTGCAAGCTTCGTCTACCGTAGATGGACCGCCGACCACTGTCAGCATCAACCAGGACACGGCATGCGCGGCATGTCAAGGCATTGCAGCGGCATCAGGCTTCCAATCTGAACCGGGAGGCGACGGCCGCAATCAGCGCCAGCGCCAGCGCCAGCGCCCCAGCCTCAGCCTCAGGCGCCAGCAGGGGGTGGCGGCGGCGACAAGAAGCCTTCCGCCACGGTGCTGTTCTCCTCGGGCTCCAGCAGTCGGCATCTACTTCGAGCAGGGAAACCGCAGCAGAAAACAAACAACCTGAGAACGGGAAACTGGGCAGTACACGGCGCCTGTTGCTCTTACCATTTGGAGCTGCAGCGTGGGGTAACTGCGCACGCGCGCTCGGCTGGACACATGTGCAGGTGGAGGTGGAGTGGATGGCTAGTCCTGCTGAGAGACCGCTCATCCGGCTTGCTTCCCCCACTCTGCCGCCGCGGGGGGCCGTTGACGCTGACACTGTCCGCGCCGTATTGTGCCAGTGTAGAGGCCGGAGCCTCCGCACGAGGGCTCGGCCGCGTTCAGCAAGATCATCTAGGCGCTTAGCATGCAGTTGATAGAAAGTTTTAACCTTTGAAGCTCAAGCTGTGACGCGTCTGCATCTTCTGGATGCTCCGGAGACTACAGAGTACGCACTTGCACGAGCGGAAAAGGTTAATCTGGCCGCATTACCCGGCTCTTGTTGTCTCCCGTTGCCTGCTGCTTCTGCTGGGCCACAGGTCTGGGGGTCGTCTGCCTCGTTCGCGAGTCGGTGATGCATGTGCCCCATGCTGGCGTAATCACGTAATAGATGGACTGGTGCCTCTGGTGTCATGTCCCACGTCCACATCCACATCCTGAACCAGATTGCCCTGCTCTGCACAATAGTGATGGACACATAATGGGCCAGCATACCTTAAGTCAGTGTCAGTGCAGAGCGCGCTGCGCGAGGTGTGCGACATGGCATATCGCAGGCGGGAGAGACGCGGTGTCCAAAGGTCAGCACGAGGTCCGCCGTGATAGGGCCATTGGCGGCGCAGCCTGGGTCCTGTATGCAGCCTGATCCTGGGCTGCCTGACCTGTTGCCTGACACCTTGGTTGAGACCACCTTAATCCATCCCGCCTCTGCTCCTCGCTCCCCCGCCGCCTCGTTCAGGAGCAGCCGCGGACCCTCGCTCGCTCCCCCGCCTTTTCTCGCCCTCATCCCTCATCTCTCATGTTTGATCAGATCAATGATGCCAGAGTCGAGAGCCCGATGTGCTGATGTCGGTAAGACGCGCGTACGGCACGCGCACCCCTTGCACCTTGCTTGCAGCGCGGGAACTTGTGCTCTGTGAATGGTCCGGCCCGTTGTTCCATATCTTGCTTCTGAGTGGCCATGGGCGGTCGTTTCGAGGGAATTCCCGGTACAATGGCTGCCGTCAGATCCATCGTCCACTAGGAAAAAAAAAAGGGGGGGGGGGCAGCAGCAGCAACAGCAAGACACGGAAACAGGAAGAGAGGCGGACGATGGCGCCAGGCCCGCTCGGTAGCAGTTGCATTCCGGATTCCCCCCCCTTCTGTGCTCAGCGCTCAGCCGCCTCACCCACGCGTTACCGGAGCCAGATACGCCGGCGGAGGCGGCAAGTGCGGAGGAGATGGGTGGCAGCATGTCGATGAATCAATCACACGAGACGAGTGCTGGCCTGCATTATTGTAGACTCGAGCGAGCGCGGTGTTGTTGTAGTCACTCAACTACCCACCTCTCTCGCTACCACCACTTCTGTTCCACGTCGACCCACCCACCCATCGATCAATCAATCACACCAGCGCTGAGTAGCGAGAACCCATCATCGCTACGCAGAGCAGAGGTGTGCTTTGAGAAAAGAGTCTAACCGCGGAAGCTTGTTTTGGATCACTTTTGACGACGAAGACGCCATCAGAGCGCCCAGAAGAAAAAAAAGGACTTGCTACCCAGCGTGTTTTGGAAATTCCCCTTTCAATTTCCTATTAGAGTAGGAGGAATTGATTACAACTATTTTGTAATCACCTAACAGAGAGGCTAATCGGCCTTGTCCTCTGTTCTTTCGCCTTCCCATCATCGCCTCCTCGACCTCTACTCCTTTCTCTTTCTCTCTCTCTCTCTCTCTCTCTCTCCCGTCCATCTCTCACATCCATCTATCAACGCTACACCACACCACCACCGCGAACCTCTGCGCCATCCGCGGCACCTCCATCGGACCCACCCACCCATTCCGCGACAGCCCCCACCGTCACCCGCCGACTAGATATCCCCTCTCCCCCGCCCCCCACCAACACCCAGTCCCCCACTGTGTGTGCCGACAGTGACAACCCCGGACCAACTACCATGGAATCGAGCCCTTCGGCCCAAGCCCTCTCCCCGAACTCGTACTACTCGTCGCTTGACTTTCTCTCCCTCGTAGGCCTTGACGGCCATACCCCGAACCCCACCCAGGATATTGACTCGCCCGCAGGGGCAGCGACATCCTCCTCCGCACACTACCACACGGGCGGCGGTGGAGAATACCTCCACAACAACCAGCACCACCACCACCACCACCACCACCACCACCACATTAGTTCCCACGCCCCGCACCCTGTAAGCGACGGATTCACCCTCCCGTCGCCCGAGGAGCCGCTAGACGACCCCTCCCCCATCAGCCTCGACGTATCCCGCACCCCGAGCGGTCACGGTCGTCGACGTTCTGAACACCAGCTCACGCCGTCGTCGAGACAAAAGTCCAACAACCGCGGTGCCATGGAGGTGGACCACAACGCTGCCGCGGGTAGCAGCAGCGGCGCCGGTACCGCCCACTCTGGCCGGACGACCCCCGCCATCGAGGCGCCCCCAGAGCTCATGTCCAGCATGGATGTATCCAGTGCCGCCTATGATGCCATCCAGGCGGGCATCCTCCAGCATCAGGTAAGATCCTTTTGACATCTGGCGCCTTTGGCTTGGCTTGTTGACACGCCACAGCTAGAGTCCATCCACATGCAGTCTCCCTTTCTCAATGCCAACAACCCGACCTCGCCGTACGGAGCCATGGCCCAAATGTTCCTCACATCGCCACCGAGCCACCCGCCGTCCGGCTCTCTTCCTGACGCCTCTACAAGTCAGTCCGATAGGCCTCCCTTTTCGCGCCGGTTTAGCGTTACGAATGTCGTTTCGGGCGTCCTCACGCCCGGTGTGTTCTACCCCCATGATTGAAAGCGAGATGGCATGCTAATACTGCCACAGGTCCCAGCGGCGACATCCACCCCGAGGTGCGCATGGACCTCATGAGTCCAATGCAGTTGGAAATGCTCGCTCGTGGAGAGATGATTGAAGGCATGGAGAACGTGCGTTGGAGCATCGGACTAGATGCTGACATCAAGTTCCAGGCAGTCCCGCTGCTCTCGCCGGCACTGTCCCACTCGGCGTCGACCTACGCCAGCCCCGTCGCCCACGTCGCTTTCAACACGGCAAAGGACGCCGCCTCGGCAAACCAGTATGCCCTCGAGCAGCTCCAGGTGCAGCAGCGCCAGTTCCAGGAGCAGCTGGCATTGTTACAGGAGCAGCAGAAGCAGCTCCAGGCCACCGCCGCAGCGGTTGCCGCAGCCTCCGCCTCGCCGTTCCTCAGCCCGCAACCGCCGTCCCAGCCGAGACCAAGCTTGACATCAGGTGCAATGTCGAGCGCCCACTCGTCTGGCCACATGACCACCCCTTCGCCTGGATCTTACTTTTCGCCTCTCACCTCACCCGCTCTCGAGCCCGCTGTGAGCCGCTCCGCCGCTCTCCGGGCCGCCGCCGCCCACCTCTCGCCGGCACTCCACAGCCAGCCTCACCAGCGTCCTCCCCACCCGCTCTCTGCCCTCTCCTCCCCGGCGCTCAACCCTGTCGGCTCGTCTGGTGGTGCCCAGCAGACCCTCTCTCCCGCGCTGGTCCCCCAGACAGGAGGCGATGCAGGCGACCCCGACTACCTCAACGCGCTCCAGGGTATCCTCGACACATCCGAGGGATACCAGGGCTCGCCAGTGATTGGGCCGACAAACAACATGCTCATGTCGCCCGTAATCAACGGAAATACAACAGGTCCTCACCGTGGATCGCTCAACGCAAAGTCCCGACCCTCTCCGATGATGAAGCCTACAAACCACCGCTCCCACCGCCAGGTGTCGACCTCTGTGCCGACATCCCCGATGACGTTCAAGGTGCCGCAGGCAGGGATGGGCTTCCTCCCCCCGGCGGCGATCGACCAGCGCGGAGTCCAGCAGCAGCAGCAGCAACAGCAGCAGCAGAGCGCCAGTACTGCTTCGACGCCGTCGCCTGTCGACCTTGCGCAGATCATGCCGCCGCCGCCTGTCCCTGCCCAGAGCTCGCGCCCCAAAAGCCTCATGCCCATCACCCCGGCCAGCTTGATGAACCTCGGAAAGCCAGAGGGCGAGTCCTCGCAGTCTCAGGTCAAGGAGGCAGCCCCTGTCGCGTCCGCTCCTCCCGTTCGTGCGGCTGCCAAAAAGGCTACAACAGCCATTGCGCCGGCATCCCAGCCTGCTCCTAAACGTGGGAGCAGGTTAGTACCCTCGGGTGGTGCCGCCGCGGCTAAGCGCGCGCTCGCTATCCGCCCTCCTGGAGGAGTTGGTGTCCGTGCGGCGACCAAGGGTGCTGCGGCTGCGGCCGCGGCTGCCGCGAACAACACGGAGCCAGAGTCGCGGAGAACGTCGCACAAGGCCGCGGAGCAGAAGCGTCGCGACAGTCTGAAGGCTGGCTTTGACGAGCTCCGTCTACTGTTGCCGCCGATCAACACCGAGGCGCTTGACCCCGAGTCGGGTGAGCCCATCCCCGGCTCCTCTGCACCACGTCTACTCCCCAAGTCTTCACTCGTACCCGACGACAACCCGAACCGCGGTGTGTCCAAGGTCGCGCTGCTCAAATTCTCGAACGAGTACATTGTGCGCCTGCACAACAAGGTTGAGAAGCGCGACGGGTACATTGACAAGCTGCGGGAAGAGATCCGCCGCTTGCGTGTCGGCGACGCGTCGGCGCCCGAGGTGCGCGGCGAGGACGGCGAGGACCTGCTTGAGATGGACATGCTCGAGGGCGAAGAGGACGACCTGGGTGACAGTGATGAGGACGACGAGGACGACATGGACGTTGACGACAGCCTCGCTGCTATTGCTGCGGTCGCTGCATCTGCTCGGAGCACCGGGCGGAAAAAGGGCGCGGCGGTGAGCGTGAGCAAGAGCCCTGCCCTCGGTCCCACACGGCGCGCGGCGCCCAAGGCGATGGCGGCGCGGCGCAAGGATGAGTAGACGCGAGCGAGCAGGAGACCTAGATGTAGTTATTAGTACATAGACTGGCAGATTAGGCTATACGCGGATATTATTGTGTAGTGTACTCTCTCCATTGTGCTCTGGTGGCAAACGAGCAAACAACGAGTGTGGCACAGAGTGGACGGAGGGATCTGCCGCAGCACACACACGAGCAGCACAGGCCGCCGTGTCCGCCGCCATCAAAAGCACTCTGCTCGCCATCCCACTCATTGCTGCTGTTGGTTACTCTCTCTCATTCTCTCCATCCCTTTGTCCTTTTTCTCATCCTCCCCCGCCATCCTTCCATCTCTATTCCTGCACTCGAATCTCGTGCATTCCTCGGCGTACGGGGCTACAGCACCTCCACCTCCCTTTGCCACCCTTTGCCACCCGCACCCCCCTCCTTCCTCGCCACCCGCAGTGCACCCAGAGCCCAAAAGACCAGCCACGTCCGCTGAGCGGCTGTCCACTGCCTCGTTGAACAACCCCGTAAGCTACTCAACAGCTCCGCGCCGAACCGCAGACGCGCTGCACCAGGCTTCGCGTTACCCTCCCTCCGCAAGATCGGCGGCCACCGTCGYCTCWCCCCCCACCCCCCGYCCCCSCGYCCYCAAMCGTACCAACTGGTAAGGCGGGACTGCGGCGGTCAACCCAAACCACATAGAAACCCAAACAAAAAAAAACCCCTAATAATAATAGACGCCGCGCTGGTCGCGGCCATAGACTCCAGAATCCATCCATAGTCCTTGTATCCATAGTTCCATGTCATTTCGTTCCCATTCTCACTATCAATTGTCCACACTAGTTTACTCCCCACAGTCCATACACTCGCGACGCTAAACGCTAAACTCGCACGCACACCGCGCACACACACAGCGGGGCAGGCACCGCAGCGACAGGTCCAGCTCGTGCCGGAACGCAAAGTCAAGGTCCGCCTCGAACGCGCCCATCACGTCCTCGTCTGCTGCAGAGGGGTCGCCCTCAGTGGACAGGTAGCTGTCCGTGTCCGTGGACGTGGACGTGTACGCGCGGTACCGGGTGCGATTGTCACCTGAGATGCGCATCGAATCGCGGCTGTGGCTGCGGATCGAATCGCGACTGTCGTGTTCGGTATCGCCAGCAGACATGCCGTGCGCCCAGATCCGATCCTCGCTCTGAGAGTAGAACTGGTTCCGATCGTGCGCGTCATCCGTGTGCTGATAGCCCCGATCGCGGACAGCAGCGCGGTATGTCGGCGGCGACGAGCTTGCGAACGGGAACGGAAGCGCGAGGCGGGCTCCGGGCGACTCGGCGCGGTCGTCGCTCACCCACTCTTCCACGACCCAGCCGGCGCCATTCTGCCGGAGGACGACGATCGCGCGGCGGGCGGCTCCGGCCTCGGGCGGGGGACCAGGGGTACCAAAGTCGGTCTCGAAAGGGTTGGTTCGACGGAAGTATGAGGACGCGGGCGTTGACGGCGACGAGCTCGACGCGGACGACGCGGTGGAGGACCGGAACGGCAGAGTTGATGCGGGAGAGCGGCTCGACGCTGGCGACGGAACGAGAGGCGCGAGCGACGGGGAGGGCGGATACGAGTCGCTGGTCACCGGGCGCCCGAGAGGCCACGAGATCCGGGACCGCTCCGAGACCCGCACGGCGCGCGTGTTCCGCCTAGCCTCGTTCTCGTTGGTCGAGCCCGCGAGCGTCTGCTGGCGACGCTGGAGCCAGGCGGAGACGAGATGCAGGAGCGCAGACATGGCGGTGGTGGGAGAGTCGCACGGATGCTGCGGGGGTTATATGGGCTCTGGCAGCACGCAGATCCATGCTGCACGTCAGTCGTCAGTGAGAGTACCCAGAGGATCGCGAGTTGTGAGATGCGCTCCACCCTACAGCTGTCTGCAGATCCGCAGCATCGATTCCGACCTATCGCACCCTCTGATGGCATCTGAGATCACCCACGCTCCGCCGGGATGAGTGCGCACGGCAACCATGCGCCCTGTCTGCAACTTGGTTCTCAAGGTCAAAGCTGGGTGCTTCGACGCCGTTGCGTTCGGCACTGAGTCCGGCTGGGACTTTCCCTCCCGCCTTGTCCGTGGTCGCAGCTCCCGGTCGCCTGTTCGGAGAGTCGGCATGCCGATGCCGCGCGATTCATACCACTGCTGTTGTGGTTCTATGAGCCACACGCTGTCAGTGTGTCAGTGGTCTCCGCGGATCAGGATGCGGCAGCAGTCCTCAACTCCTTCGGTTCGTCACTCTTGGAGCTGATGCCTCGACTCAGGATGGATCACTGCTGACATGCATACGAACAAATGCTATTTTCTCTTTCACCTAGTGCCTGCGACGGATGGAGATGTCGAGTCCGAGGGGCTTGCGGAGGAAGCCCTCGGCGACGTCCATGTGGTCCTGGAGGAGCGTGGGGTGGTAGCGGTGCGCCCAGGTGGCGGCGATGAGCTTCATCTCCATTTCGGCCACTAAATGTCAGCGAATGCAACATGGCATGGCGCGTGTACTCACCGTTGCGGCCGACGCAGGAGCGGGGTCCGTGGGAAAAGGGGTTGAAGGCGTCCTTCTGGCGCTGGGTGGGGTTGGCCCAGCGGTCGGGGTTGAAGATGTGGGCGTCCGGGCCCCAGATCTCGGGGTCGCGGTGGACAGTGTACGTCGGGACCGAGAGGATGGCGCCCGGGGGGAAGTAGTGGCCCTGGATGGTGACGCCGGGCGACTCTGGGGGCACCTCGCGGGGGAGGCCGATACCAGAGGTGGAGTGGAAGCGGAGAGTCTCGTAAAAGACCTGCTCGAGGTAGGGGAGGTCCTTGATCATGTCAAAGGTGGGGACCTCGATGTCGTCCGGGAGGGCGTCGTCGAGCTCGGCCTGCATCTTGCGGAGGACGGCAGGGTCCTTGGTGACGTAGTAGAGGAGAGCGCACGACGAGTTGGAGGTGGTGTCGGAACCAGCAATGAGCTGGGTGAGGGCCTCGGCGGTGAGCTCCTCGCGGGCAATGGGCTTGCCCTCGTCGTCCTTGCCCTCCTGCAGACGGGCGAGCAGGTCGGTACGGGCATCAGCAGGCGGGTTGTCGAGACGGGTCTTGACGCGGGCAATGGCGATCTTGGACAGGTTACGAACAGCCTCGAGTCCCTTGGAGAAGAAGGGGTCGGGGAGGTACTTGGCGTAGGGGATGAGGGCGGGCATGACACCAAGCGTCGCAGACACCTCTCCACGGCGGTTGAGAATCTCGATGGCGGGGGCGTAGGTCACGGGCGCGTCGGGGGACTCGCGGAGCTCGGCAATGTCGGCCTGGGCCTGGAGCATACCAAAGGGAGCACCGAACGCGAGGTCACCAATGAGGTCGAACGCGACAAAGTTGAAGTGAAGCAGGCAGTCCATGGTGGGCTCCTTGCCAGTGGCCTTCTTCTCCTTTTCCACGAGGTTGTCCCACTGCTTGACCCAGAGCGTGAGGTTGTCCTGCATGTAGGGCTCAAACTCCTTGATGGAGGTCTTGGAGAAGACGTGCGAGACCATCTTGCGCTTGCGGGTGTGCTCCTGGCGGTCACGGGTGTTGAACAGGCCGCGGCGGATGGACACGAACGCGTCGTAAAAGTCCGACTTGAGGAAGCCGTTGCCGTGGCCATAGATGGGCTTGATGGCGAGGTCCGAGGCGATCGAGACGTGGTTGGGGGCGATGCGGACAATGGGGCCGTACTTTTTGTGCAGCTTGTCGACGACCTCGGAGCGGTGGCCGCCCTTGACGACGCGGAAGAGCCAGAGGTTGGAGAACTTTGCCCAGGTCGGGCCGGGAATGTCGCGGAGAGCAGAGTTGGCCATGTAGGGGCCGACGTAAAAGACGCCGACGAGGACGGCGAGGACGGCGAAGAGCACGCTGAGGTGCTGTCCGGGATGCTGGAGCACCTCCTGCAGGTGCGACGCAATCGCCGACTGTGTCATTGTGCGGGGGTTGTCGAGTGTGAGTGGGTGTGTCGCCGTTGGTAGACGCGGTGGGGTGGGGTCTTGTGATGAGCACGCGTCTATATATCAGCTGCGGCGACGGAACGATCAGCGGCGAGGGGGATGCGTGCCACTGTTGCTCCACGGGGCATGAGAAGAGAGAACCAAAGACAATCGACCAGCTGATCTCTCATTTTTCGGTCCTGTAAACCCCGGATCCCCGGAGACGTCCACCCCGTGGGGATGGTGAGTTCCGGTCCTTCTGGTTGGTGCAGCGGTGGCAGTGCCTGTACGACTCTGATCGACCCGTGGCGAGTACCGACCGACACACCTGTTGCAGCCTGCTGCGCTGCTGCATGCTGGCTGGCGTGTGTCACCTCCCCCGCTCGGGTCCACGCTCGCGCGCAGCCGCGGTCATGTGTGTCACCGCCCAACATTTAGGCTCCGGGGCCGGCGTCCCCGCGCGTGTGGGCACAGCAGGAGCAAGGCACAACGTTAGAGGTCGGCAGCCTCGCCAGTGCCTTTTTCCGCTGCCTGCCTGCAGTTATTCCGCCCTCCTCCACTCTGGGCTGCATCAAGGTCGAGCTTTGAGTTTGTCCAGGCACGCGCAGGAGGGCGCGCAAGCACAGCGCCATTGACGCTGGACTCCACCGTCGTTGTCAGGCCCATGCGATACGTGCTCTTCCAGCCCTGATAGCCGACAAGCTGCCCACCCTACACCTCCACGGTCTCTATATCCGCTGACCCGCCTCTGCGAGGGGGGCAGTAGTCTCCACAGTGCCGCCGGCTGGGCCCCATAGCAGCGCTTGAACGCCCTCTGGCCTCTGGCCCTTTGGGCATATCCGGCAGCCACGCGGCGCAGGGCGGCAGCACGACCACGCAACGACGCTGACGCTGACACTGACACGCCCTCTGCGTGAGCCCCGGACGCGGACCAGAGAGGCCTCGGCGGCGCGGACTGAAGATGTGCGGTGGATATTCGACATTGTGTACGCGCCGCGCCTTGGCGACTCGGGCTTGGCGTAGTCCATGGCGATTCCGCGGCCCCTCTCCTGGCATGGCACATCTCTGCATGTCAGGATGTAACTTGCTAAAGCAACGCGGAGGTAGTATCAAAACACATATGTCACATGGGCGCCATATCAACAAAATATTCTACAAGGAACATGGCGCGATGGAATCTTGGGGTCGTCTTCTTTCATTTCTGTTGTCGTCTTCTTCGTTCTTTTTCATGCTATCATCGGATGTTTGGGTTTGTCCGTTCGTGGCGCCCGGAACCGGCCCGTATCATCTCTCTCCTCCACTGTAGACTGAGATCGCCTCCTCGTGCTCGTCCTCCCTAGTGCTCGTCCTCGGGACTCTGCTCGCGAATATCCGGGTTCGCGACAGTTAGCGGGTCGCGGCGCGCAATCTCGTACATCCGCGTAG
The DNA here is from genome assembly GCA_002973495.1 of Apiotrichum akiyoshidainum. Taxonomy (NCBI): domain Eukaryota; kingdom Fungi; phylum Basidiomycota; class Tremellomycetes; order Trichosporonales; family Trichosporonaceae; genus Apiotrichum; species Apiotrichum akiyoshidainum. The sequence goes on along the minus strand of PQXP01000033.1, from coordinate 22,892 downwards.
GGGACGAGATGCCGCCGGGGGACGGCGACGGCGAGCCAGACAGTGACCGGCTGCTCTGATGCGTCGAGGAGAACTGGCTCGGCAGACCGCCGCCGCGGCGGTTAATCGACGCGACCATGTCGTGCACCGGGCGCCGGTTCGGGCTGCTCCGCTGCGGGGAGGGCGTCAGCAGGGGAGTGTACCGGCCGGCAAAGTTGCGTGGTGTAGCAATAGATGCCAGCGCTGAGAGCGACAGGTCTGAGCCGGACGAAAGCGGCGCGAGATGGGCAGAGCCCGAACGAGAGTGTCCAGAGCCAGAGTGGCCGGTAGCAGGAGACTCCTCAGAGCTCTCGCGGCGAGAGGGCGACAGAGGCGAGGGAGCAAGCGTCGCCGAGGTGGAGACGGTGAGCGCGGGGCGCGGGCCGCCCGGAATCTGGCGCGGAGAGTCGGGCAGACGCGGCGAACCTGGCTGCCGAGGGGAAGGCGGCAGGCGAGGAGCCGAAAGGGGACGGGGCGAGGGGGCGAGACGAGGAGCCGAAAGGGGGCGAGGCGAGGGGGACCCAGGCAGAGGGCGGGGCGTTGCCCGCGGCGAGTTGCGCGGCGACGCCTGTGCACCCCATGGTAAGGTCGGCGAAGGGAGTACGCCCGAGCTGTTGGACGAGTTTTCGTGCGAGTGTTCAGACGAGCGCGAGATGGTGGCCATGAGCAGCGTGGGGTTGTCCGTTGACTCGCGGCGGGGGAGCGGGCGCAGGCCACCGAGGGGGCTGGGGTGGGCGTCGAGATTGAGCGGTGGGAGAAGGCTCTGCAGCACCTGCGGAGGAGGCGAGCTTTCGCGCGACATGGAGCCAAGCGTTGCAATGGTGCTGCCGCTTGGCGTGGGACCGGGGTTGGTGGGGCGCAGGACAGTAGTCGGGTGCTGCAAGCCAATCTCGGCGCGGTCACTGTTAATGGTCGACACCGGCGTGACGGGCGAGGTCTCCAAGACCATGAGGTCGGGTGTTCCGAGACGCTCGATGCGGGCCTCGTCCGACGACATGGATACCTCGCGCTGGACGACGTGCATGTCGCCCATGGAGCGGATGCTGCCGACCTCGGTGATTGACGGGCGGTGCTGGGTACCAAATGGAAGCGGGTAGAGGTCCTCTGACAGCTGCGTCCAGCCGACAGTCTCGTTGCTGGATAGCGAGTTGTTCGACTGCGGAGCAAGGGGCCAGTCCGTGGGCTGCGGGGCGGGGTCGCGGACTTCAACCAGACCTGCTACAGGACGCGAGAGAGACGAGGTGCTAGCGCCTTCACCACGGCCACGGCTCATTAGGGTGCTCGAGATGCGACGTAGCAGCGACTCCTTGCGAAGAAGCGGGTGCTGAAGCGACTCCTTGCCGAGAAGCGGGTGCTGAAGGGGGCGGAGAGCACGGGGAGACTCGGGCGGGGTGTCGAAGAGCACTGTCGCCTGAGGGACATTGGCACCACTGCCGCGGGACATGAGCGACGGGTTGCGGGAAACCATTGAAGCGGTTGCGGACGAGACGAGCTGGGCGTTGGAGATTGTGGCCTCGTTGACATCCGCCAGGGAGATTGAGTTGGAGGACGTCGTGGACAAGGGAATTGACTGGACCGAGACGCGATTGGAGTGGAGCATCATGGGGCTAACAGTGTGAATCGGCGGGAGGCGAGTGGAGGCGGGCATGTCCCAGGGGCGAGCGGAGAGGTCGCCGTCGTAGAGCGAGTCGTCGCTGTGGCTGAACGGGTTGGTCATGACGGCCGCGGTCGCGGTCGCGGCGACACCTGCAATGGCAGTGGTCACCACGGCGGGAGAGTGCGACGGAGTGGCATGGCTGGCCTCGTAGTGGTCCAGAGCCGAGGGGGTGTACTGGAAGGCGTCGTAAAGCGAGGGGTTTGGCGAAGACAGCGGTGCTCCGCAGAGTGACTCGACGGGGGTCGGCACGGGTCCGCCCTTCATGGGGGGCCTAAGGTGGTCGTCCGAGAGGAGGCTCTGTGCATCGCGCCAGTCGCTGCGGTCTGTGTTATTCAGAACCCAGTCGTCCTCTTCAGAAATGGTTCCAAAGTCGCGGCGGCGCTGGTCGACAGAGAAACGGCGCGTGTCCTCGTCCTGTAGCATGGCCTGGCGGTAGCGCTTGTGGACGGTGGGTTGGAGGTTCGGGAGCTCGTCGTCCTCGTCGTCAATGCTACGGGTAACGCCGATGAGGCGGATTCCCTGACCGATACGCCGAGTGGAGCGGCGGATAATGCCGAGCAGGCCGCCAGCACCGTCCTCGTCGTCACTGTCCCTATCGGGAAGCGTGGGCGAGAGAGGGACGCTTGAAAGCTCCGAGTAGCCCTGCGGCTTGTCCGTGCCAGAGACCTTGCGTCCGGCGGCGACCGCTGCCGCGCCGACCGCGGCGATTCCAACACCAAGTGCAGCCATTGCCTCTTTACCGCGGCTGGGAGGCCCGGGAGGGGGCAGCATGGGCACCGGCGCCTCGGGGTCTGCCAGCAGACCAGCCCCACCCTTTTCACTGTAGGCACGGTTGCCACCACGTCCAGTCGCATTCTTTCGCTTGTACCGGTGACGAGCAAAGAGGAACAGGAGGACACCGAGCAGGACCGCCACACCGAGACCGGCGATCAGCCCAGCCAGCCGTGCACTCGTAAACCCGTTGTTTGCGTCCGCCTTGCCCGTGTGGTCGGTGGGGCCAGGAGACCCCGGACGAGTGCCGCTTTCCGAGCCCTGTGGCGGCTTTCCACCCTGGGTCTGGGTCATGGCCGTGTTTGTGCCGCCACCGTTGTTGTGACCACCACCCTGATACGTGCCGCCAGACGTGCCGTCGCCTGCGGTTGTTGTCTGCGGGACGGGCGTAAAGGCCTCCGTGGGTACGGCGGCCGTAGCGGTTGGGGGAACCGAAACGACGTGAATGTTGGTGTCGGCGGGGACAAAGGGACCAAAACCTTGGCGTCAGCACCACCCACGCCCTCTGCTTACCTCCGAAAACGACAATCTGGCCGCCGCCAACGTCAATTGCGGTGTGGTCAAAGCGTGACCCAGGGCCTGTGGTCAGAAGCAAACGATAAACAGACTCACCAGTGCCAGGGGCGATCACCTGTGTCCATGTGAGCTTTGTGGGGTCGAGGATCCAGCCATCAGAAAGGACGGTGGAAAAGTTGACGTCTGCGCCGCCAAAGACAAAGATGGTGCCGTCGGGGTTGAGGGTTGCGGAAGCACCACGGCGGGGGGTTGGTGCGGTGCCAGGGATGCTAACATTGGCCCAGGTGGGGGCGGTTGCGTTTGTCTGCAGGGCAAATACCCGATCCATGGGCTCGAGCGCAGGATTGCCTGCGTCGTTGTAGACACCACCAAAGGCAAGGAGTGTGCCGTTGTGGAGGAGCACAGAAGAGTGGTGGTACAGTCCGACAGGCATGGCGGGGAGGGAGGAGAACGAGTTTGATGTCGAGTTGAACATGTACGTGTTGTTAAAAGTGTTGCCAGATCCATTGTCCTCGAGGCCGCCAGTGACATAGACGTCGCCGCCAGAGACTGGCGCAACACAGCCGTGGTAGATGCGACGGATGGGTTGCTCTGCCCAGCCTGTTGGTTGGTGTGACCAGCTTGCAGTATCACCGCTGACATTCAGCTGGGCGAGCCAGGCCGAGTCGGGGCTGGTGTCCGAGGCCGAGGCCCAGCCGCTGTCGCCGCCCAACGTCATCAGGTGCCAGTCACCGCCGCTGTCGGCTCCCAGTGGGACCATGCAGTGCCAGGCATAGCTGGGACCGACTGGGTTAGAGTTGACCACCTGGACGGGAGGCGAGTCGGTTGAAAACGGAGCTCCCAGAGGGATGAGGAGCGTCTCGTTGGAGTTTGGCGCAGAGGTGTAGGTGTAGGCGCCATCGGGGTCGGTCTTGCCTCCCTGGATGACGAGGGTGGGTGGGTCTGGGAGGTATGCGGCGGCGTGACCCCAGCTGGATGGTCAGTTGTTGGTACTGTGGTATTGCTCACCGTGGAGTCATGGTGTATGCCGCAGCGAGCTTTGAGAGCAATGCTGCAGCGACCACACCGCGCAGCGGCGGGCGGGACATTGTGGGTGAGGAGATTGGGTGTGGTGGAGAGGTGGGCGGGGTGGAGGGGAGTGGGTTGGATGCGTTGTTGTGGATGTGAGTATGCCAGAGTGTGTGTTTATGATGATTGTTCAATGCAGAGAGAGAGATGCATCGGTGGAGACTGGCAGTTGGGGCAAAAGAAATCAAACGCGCCGTGTGTGTTTACCGCTGGGGAGGCTTGTGCGTCGTGCGAACTGGATCCACTGATAGAGTTGGTTGCTGTTCTCTCCTCTGCACAGACCCCACCCACCTCCTGCCGCGCGCCTGCGCTCGACTTGTCTCACAAACCGAAATGTTGCGTTTGACGGGCCATCTGGGATAAGCTCACCTGGATGCAATGTTCAGGGCATTGGGTGCATGGGGCTTGCTTGGCTGGGCTCCCCTGCCCCGCGAGCGCCACTAAAAACCGGGGTGCTTCCAGCCTCCAATGACGGCACAGCTCCAGCCATACACGACTCTTTCAAAATAGTTTCGTTGATTTCGGCGATATCGTTAACACCGATTCTGCAGTTTTTTTGACCGCCACATTCAGGATTTGCTGCCGGTCGAGCGGTGAAAGGCTGGCGGGGAATCTGCAGCACCCACCGTGCAATGGGCAAGGGGGCCTGGCTGGGAGCTCACCGCTGGATGGCAGGCCTCTGGCCTCTGGGGTCTCGGTCCGGTTCGCTGCTGGCCATTGCAGGAGTCAACTTCCAGACATCTCTTGGAGGTTTCCGTACAGCAAGAAAAAAAGGTGAGCTACGACCCCGTCGCCGCCGCCAGCCAGCACGCCAGCACGCACACCGCGCACGCCGTTCTCAACACCCCCGCGATCGACACCACGAACCCCGAGTACACTACGCGCGAGATGGAGACGGACGTCGGAGGAGCGGTCGAGGAGAGCGAGTGGCGTAGGAGGGGGAGGTCATGCCCGTTCAGCGAGCAGTGACTGTGGACTGGCGGAGAGCGGGGAGCGTCTGCATTGCGTATGCGCCGTGCATTCAGCATCGTGCGTCGACATCGTGCGTTCGACACTATGTTCGAAACCCCTGGGATCGGCGGTTGCGAAAATCTGCTATCGGCGGTTGCGACAGTGTGCAGCGACTCGGCGGCGACATCGACTTGAAAGTTTTGCCCATAACTAACACCAGGCAACCATGGGAATTGACATCAAGCGTCATCACGTCAAGTCCGGTCAGCGCCAGGCCCCGAAGAGCGAGGACGCCTACCTCCTCCTCCTCGTTAAGCTTTACCGCTTCCTCGCCCGCCGCACTGACTCGCGCTTCAACAAGGTCGTCCTTCGCCGCCTCTTCATGTCGAAGGTGCGCCCCTCAGACCCAAAACTTGTGTGCAGATTGATTAACACGCCCAGATCAACCGCCCCCCCATCTCGGTCTCGCGCATTGTCAAGGAGACCAAGAACTCGAACGCCGACGGCTCGAAGACCGTTGTTGTTGTCGGTTCGGTCCTTGACGACGAGCGTTTCGCCGTTGTCCCCAAGCTCTCGATCGCCGCCCTCAAGTTCTCGAACTCGGTCCGCGCCCGTATCGTCGCTGCCGGCGGTGAGGCCATCACCCTCGACCAGCTCGCCCTCCGTGCCCCCACTGGCTCGAACACTGTCCTCCGTGAGTCCCAATTCCCGACTCTGGCCCAGGCTGGACGTTCCCAAAATCTCGGAGTGTGGCACCCGGTGCCAAAAAAGCTTCTGCTGTGGCAGTCGTCGGCGAACATCGCCGACCTCCGTCCCTCGTTCCACAGCACCTACAACCTTCATCAGAAGGTCTATGGACAGCCTCGAGTCTCCTCTACGCGCCTGTGTGATAAAAGCTGACGTAAATAGTGAGGGGTAAGCGCTCAGTGAGGGCCGCCGTTGGCCACTTTGGCGGCCCGCTCAACGGCGCCGCCCCTTACGTCTCTGGCCACGGAAAGAACCGCAAGCGCGAGATGGGTCGTGGTCGTCGTGCCGTGAGTATTTTGACTTGCTTCCGATTGGTGCTGACTACCATCCAGAGCCGCGGTTTCAAGATTCGCTCGTCGCACAAGTAAGCGGATTATCGCGGAGGCGAGTCGACCAGAGACTCTCTGGCGGTCTATGCACTTTCCTGTACTTAGCACCTGTTCTGTTGCACAAAGGGCATGCGCCTGTCGGGAGGTAGGACTGCAGGCTTGGGGTGCGGACGTTGCGCGTCGTCGTCGCACAAGTAGGCGACGAGTTACCGTGGGAGCGGGTCTGCTGGAGGCTCTCAGTCCACTGGACTCTTGATGGCGAAGGCCTGCATGGCGCACTTTCCTGGAAAGCGCTAGCTTTGGTGCACAGTGGAGTGAGATCGTGAGTTCCTGTTGGGCAGGCTGGGGTGCGGGCAGCGAGGGTTGTGGGAGGGGCAGGCACTCAGCAGGGCGCCGAAGTTGTGCGAGGAATGTACCGCGAGAGTGGTTTCCAGGGCGTGGGTGCGCTGCAGTGGTGGTCGGTTCAAAGACCACACACTGTGTCGCGGAGAAGGTCCTGGCCATACCAGCTTTCGTTCTCTGATCTCTCTTCCTTCGTCCAGTGCAGGCTGTGGAGTTGGCGCGGGATAGAGCGCCCACCCCTGAACTATTGACAATCTACCCTCGGACGAGAGAAGCATTGAATGCCTGGATGTACGAGATGGTCGCCTCGACCGAACATCATATCAGGCCATTGGGACGGTAGTGTGGCATGTGGTCGTGTGGATTCACCGCCACACCCGGCACCCCGTATAAAAAAACACGGTGTTTCGCCACTGTCAAGCGGTCACTCGTAGGCTCCTACTCGAGTCCTGGTAGGTACTGTGTAGCCGGATAGTATGAGGCAATGGAGACAATGAACAGAGTTTCGAGTGCATATGTACAAGAGGCATTGCGCTTCCAGGTTGAACGTGGCGATGTCCACGGGACTGCCTCGGATCCATGAGCCGAGTACGGTTTGAACGCGCACGTGACATTGAAGTGTTCCCTCGCTGATCATTGAGCTGTCCTCGCGAATGCAGCCCATGCGTATCCTTGTTCAAGCTTGATCATCGGTGACAGCAGCATCACGGGTGTCAAGCATTCATAGTCCGCGGTCGAGGTGGCTCGCCCGCGGCCACAATATCTCGCCTTCAGTCCACCTCCCATCCCCGCATACAACTTTTCTATACCTTCCCAAGCTTCCCATCACATGTATCTTACCCCCCTGTCTCCATATCACCCCGACTACTTTTATTTTAATTTCTTTTCTCTGTTTTGTATTTATTTATTAGTAGCTGCTGGCTCTCCTCAATCACTCTCTCTCCTCTCTCCACAGAGCAATTCTCGCCCCTCCCAGTCTCTATTAATATCTCTTTCTCACCTCCCTGTTCTTTCTCAACTCTGCTTTTGCCTTCAAGCCTCACTCTCTCCAAACCTCTACCCCACATCTCCCCTCTCTCCAAAGCCCCTGACCCTACCCACTCGACCGACCTCCTTTACCGTGTCGCCTGCTCACAGTGGTCAAACCCAGCGAACGGGCGCCACAGACCCTGTCGACATCGCCCAGTACCATTTCACCCCCCTCCGGTGTTGGTTGCTGTTCCCCCCTGTGAGTGCTGTACCCTCTGGCCGAGACGGAAAAGCTTTCGGTTGCGGCTCCTGCTCTCGCCGCCACTCCTGTGGACCATTCCCAGTCTTCTCCCGTGAAGGAGCGAGAAGGTGGAGAAGGCCCCTTGTGCCAACAGTTGATGATGTGCGGAGGGACAACGCCAATTCTCCTTAACAGCATCCGGGCGGCCGCGATCAAGCTCGCGGTGACCCCGGGCAGCCACATCGCCACAGCAACACAGTTCCCAATCCGCTGCAGGTTTGAGGTGAGTGAACAGCTGGGAGCGGTTGACCAGCTCACCTGACACATCAGAACCACCCTCTGTTGATTGCGAAGGGTCGGTTCGACCGCCACGTCGCTGCCGACCCGGACGACGAGGACGTTTTGACCACCTTCCGCCAACTAAAGATGTGCATTGGCCGCCTCTCGACAAACGAGGATCTGATTATGCCGAGCTTCGAGGACAACGACAGGTACAACGCGGTCCTTGAGCAGTTCCGCGTCTCGCTGGTGGAGACGAGGAAGTGTATCGCGGAACCGTACCGTCTCGTCCAAGACTCGGTGCACCAGTCCCTCGAGGCTGCAGTCCTCAACCTCCGCTCCCTGGTTCCCGACCTCCTTAACCGGCTCCGATCCCGGGAGAAGAAGGACTTCCAGCCGGTTATGCGAACATGGTGTCCAACCCCTTCTGTGTCATCCTGGGTGAGGATGAGGTGCGCATCACTAACACCGCTGCCGACATCAAGTTCGAGCTGGAGCACCAGCAGGAGAGGAAGAAGGAGAGAGCCGGCGTCTCAGCGGACGTCCAGTTCCACGAGGTGTTGCGATCCGAGGCCGCACCTCGCGCCTACCTCAAACACTCCCGAGGGTGTTGGGGCGTGCTCGCAAGCACCTGGAAGCAGAGGACGCCGCCGCCTACGCCAAGGCGGCCATTGAGGCCATCGAGTGTGCCGACTACTCGCGTGGCGCCTTGAAGGGCATGGTTGGCGGCTTCTCGTTCGGCCAGGTCGGATCGTTAATCACCTGGATCAAGGTAAGTGTGAGCCAAAAGGTCGACTTTACAGGACAGGCTCGCCTTCCACTTCGGCGGTCTGCCGGAGATCCGGGGCGATTTTCTGCTGCTCCTGTTCGACTCGGTCCTTTTGTCCCTTCTCCTACCTGTGCCCGGCATCTCGTATCTCTGGATGGAGAAGGAGACCCGCCGAATCTACCGCAAGCTCGTGTCCCTGGCGCCGGAGATGCCGCAGGTAGCTACCTTGGTGTCGAGGCTCGAGACCGACATGATCGGCTCGCGTTCCGGTCTGGCGCCGCGTCTGGTTCCCGTGCCGCCGACGACTCCGACTCCGACGACGACGACGACGAGTGGCACTGTGACGACTCCGACGACGACGACGACTCGCACGGCGAGGACTCGGACGAGTATACCCTGCATGTCCGCATACGATATATCATCATCTCCCATTGTTTATAACTGTTCATGAATACATTGCTCTGTACGTCGACCACTTGGACTGTTGACTAGATCCTGCTCATGTGCCGTGCTCAGTACGCTGCATTGCATCACAACAGGTCTAGATCTACACTTATGCGGACGTCTAGTCCTTGTTGTCGGCTTCCTTCTTCTTGTTCTCCTTGTCCTCGTGCTTGTGCTCGCCCTTGCTCTTGTTCCTCGCCTTGCGCTCGACGTAGCCTCCGAGGAACACGCCAGCAATGAGGCCGGTGAGGGCCCATGCGCCCCGCCTCTCGTCCGCGTTCAGGGGCTCGGTGTTGACGACGTAGAGCGCGTCCTTGGCGCTGGGTACCGGGGGGAGGTTGATCTCGACGAGGTTGGAGACGGCGTCCGCGGCCGCGCTGACGGCGTTCTCGACCTGTCCAAGGGCCGTCGCCTCGCTCTTGAGCGCAGACGTGTCGTCCCACTCGAGCGCGTACGAGTCGGCCACGGGCTGCGAGGGCGAGGTGGGTCCGCCGCCGGCGTGCGTCGCGGCCGACGCCACGGTGACGACGCGGGGCGCCGGACGGCTAACGTCGGGCTTGTCCTTCTTCGTGACGGTAAAGTTGGACGGGATCGTGGGCTGGGCGTCAGCTAAAAGCACGGTCTGCGAGCTCACGATGATCTGGTCAAACTCGGGAGGAGGAGTCCAGGTGTTGGGGAACTTGATGTCGAAGAAGCTAGTAGTGGTCTTGGGCTTGATGGGGATGCCCGGCGCAGAGGAGAGGGTCGCGCTGGTGACGGGGGCGGGCTTGGCGAGGTGCGGAGTCTCAATCTGCAGGTCACCGGCGGTGGAGACGGCGACCTCGCCGTCGGGAGTGTTGGTCGGGAAGGGGAGAGGGGAGGGAGCAGCTCCCGCGGGGGCCGCGGGGGCCGAAGGGGCAGCGGCAGCCGGCGCGGTGGTGCTCACGCTACGGTGCGGCACTGCGGGCTTTGCGGCCGGGGCCTTTGGGAGCAGCGACTCGGACGCCTCGGCATTCTGCAGCCTCGTAACGAGAGTCGCCCTGCATGGGTTAGCACAACGATCAGAGGGAATCGCGGATCGCACTTGTTTCCTTGCTGGCTGAGGCCCTTGCGCTTGAGCTCTGTCTTGAGGGTGACTACGGTCTCGTTCTTCCAGTTGCGCTGGGTGTTGAGGAGGACGGCGGAGGCAAGGGTCTTGGACTGGGTCGAGGTCTGGATGTTGGCCTTTGCGGTGGCGGCGGCGGGGGTGACGCGGGGGACGGCCTGGATGCGGGCCGACGAGTGCAGCGAGCGCGCGATCGGGGCGGTGCGGATACGCATTGTGGATAAATGAGTGTACGGTGAGGGAGAGATGAATGACGGTGGGATGGATGAGACCAAGTACGTGTTGGACAGGAGGACTCGGAGGCGGAGATCGTCGGACGCCTCTGCTCCAAAGGTTGTTGGGGTCCTGCCGTCAAATGCAAAGTTCAGCCATCGGCGCGAGCCGGCGCACGGCATTGTGGGTATGACGCAGCGGCGGATAGACACGTGGGTGAGATAGGCGTGCTGCGGGCTGCAGAAGAACATAGGCCTGCTTCAGACCCAGTAGCGAGCCTAACCTCACAAGATCGGATAAACACCTCAACAGCAGTGAAAAGAAGCCGATCTTTCCTGCCCCCACGCAGATGCCACGCAAAAGTGCTGTCAGTGGGTGGTGCAGTGGCTCGAGGCTCAGCCGTGTTTCGCTCCCCTAATTTCGGGTCGACCGGCCACTCAGACGGCAACAGCACTGACGTGTCTCATGAAACCCATGTTTACCGGCCGCATCTCATCACCCACTCTCACCAATCTCACACTCACTCACTCTCTCTTACTCACCACAATGGGCAAGCCCACAGGCGACGCGGCAGCCCGCGCGACAGCCACACGCGCCACTCCGCGAGAGACTGTCCGCGGCGTCACGCGCGCGCTCCTGTGGCCAATCTCCACCGTCCTCCACTTTCTGCACGCCGTCCTCACAAACATTGTGCTCGCGCTGCTCGCCATCGGACCCATGCCGACACACATCGGCTTTGTTATGGACGGCAACCGCCGCTACGCGCGGAGCCACGGCCAGCGCATCGCAAAGGGCCACCAGCAAGGCAGCGAAAGCCTCAAGCGGGTGAGTTAAGGCCCCCCCGGCCGGCCGGCAACATTACCGGCGGCGCTCTGACACACCACACAGACACTCCGCCTGTGCCTCCGCCTCAACATTCCGGTCGTTTCCGTCTACGCGTTTGCCATTGACAACTTTAACCGCTCGCAGGAGGAGGTCGATGCGCTGATGAACCTCGCGCGCGACTCGCTCGCGGAGATTTGTGCCGAAGAGTGAGCATGTGTACCTGGGCTGCGCTGACGTACAGTGGCTTTCTCCAGAAGCACAGCATCCGCCTCCGGTGTGTTGGCCGCATGGACCTCCTGTCGCCGAGCATGCAGGAGGCACTGCGGGGCATGGAGGCCGCGACGGCGCACAATACCCGCGGCGTGCTGAACGTGTGCGGCCCGTACGCATCGCGCGACGAGATCACGACCTCGGTCAAGGACGTTGTCGGCCTCGTTGCGTCTGGAGAGATCCCCGCCGACGCGGCCACTTCTGCCACCCTCTTCTCCCACCTCCAGTCCGCACAGTCGGCCGCGGCCGTCTGCTCCACCCCCAACCCCGGCAAGCTCGACATTCTTATCCGCACATCCGACGTCAAGCGCCTCAGCGACTTTATGATGTGGCAGGCCGACGCCGACACGCAGATCCACTTTGTAAAGACGTACTGGCCCGATTTTGGCCTCACCGACATGCTCCCGATCCTGCTCGGATGGCAGCAAAAAGTCTGGCTCAAGAACTTGTAGAAAGTAGAGTGTACATGCATGTTTGTCTCAGGTCTAGCGCTCGTGGTCTAGTCGCACTGGGGGTCTAGTCGCAGCTGCCGTCCTTGGGCCCGTCCTTCCACCGCGCGTCGAGGCTCGCCCAGCCGCAGTCGAATGCCTTCTTGCCGAGCTTTTCGTTGACCGCGTTGTGGCGCTCGCAGAGCCAGCGCGAGAGCGCCTCGCGGCCCGARAMGTCGGGCGGGTTGGCCTTCATGTCGGCGCCAAAGTCGTCCGCGCACCATGTGCAAGGGTACAGCTGGGGCAGCGAGCCGAGGAGGCCGAGCATGCGCGACTGGTGCTCGGGGGTGGCCTTGAGGGGGTAGTACGCGGCGGTGGTGTGGAGGAACGTCCAGGTCGCGCGGCCGAGGGCAGCCGAGTCCGGCGGGCAGTTGTCGCGGGACGGGGCCCCGGTGGTGGTGGAGGCCGCAGCGGCACCGACAGCAGCAGCGGCAGCGCCGGCAGCGGCAGGTTTGCTCGCTCCGCCCGCTCCGGGGGCCACCTTCTTCACCTTGATCTTGGCCCAGTCGCCAAACGAGTTGCACACCTTGCACGGCTTGCCGTCGGGGCCGAGCACGAGGCCCGGCGGCAGGTTCGGGTGTGTCTCCTTGGTCGTGCGGAGCGGCTGCGTCTGTGTTGTCGTCGGTGTCGGTTCCGGCATGGTGGTGGTGACAGTGAGGGGGATGGTGGAATGGGAGGTTGCAGAAAACAACTTTGGAGTGGAGGTAATGACTAAGTGTTCGGCACGCCGGTGGAGGTACGGCGGCGGCCCTGGCTGTCCACGTGTGGCACCTAGGCAAGTCTCGATTCCGCAGAGCTCCGAGTCCGAACCTGCTGTTCCACAAGGACCTTCTGCGCTGATGGATACCCGAGGGGCTCTAGTCGAGGCGCTTACAGTACCGGACGGGAGTGACATGCATCCTCGTGGCGGAACGTAGCCATTTTGGGTCTATTTTCTGCATTATTTTCTGGGTATTTTTGGGCCATTTGGTAGCTCTTTTCCTGGTGCTTTCAGAGAATTTCCGGGATGGTCTGTGGGGCATCCAGGGAGGTGGTTCTTGTGCTGTAGTGTCGGGCGAACGCTTCTAGCGCCATTCCTTTGTTCTGGGGACAAGGAGGTCAAGAGCAGCGGAACAAGCCACAAACACAAGGAACCGACAGGCATTGCTGCGAAACATCCAGTAGTTATAGTTGCCAACAGACCCACTCTTGTAATGATGCACCCAGAGAACGCACATTCCAGGCTTTCGGATCCTGCTAGACCCAGCTAACGGGCAGTAGGAAAAAAAGGAATCCACACCGGGGACGGAAGGCCAGCTCATTGCCGCTGCGTCCCTCCACCCTGGGAAGGGTCCATGTCGCGCAGGACAAGAAAAAGGAAACCCGCGGACGGCTGCCAGCTGCTTCTACTGTACATCGTAAGGGAGTCGAACCCCTGCCGCGTCGATGGCAACGACGCATGATACCGTTTCACCAACGATGTCGCTGTTATTCTTCGTGGGAAGGTGGTTGTGGTCTACCACGCCTGTCTGGAAGATCAGGACAGGGAGGGAGTGGAAAGGCGCCGTGCTGTTAGGGACTTGCCCTCATTCGTGCTCTTCTGGCCTGCTGACTGACAGAAGCATCCCCCAAGTACACCTCCCACGCTCCAGCTTGACATCCACACGCGCATACATGATGTTCTCGCCGCCTCGCGCCTTACCTCAAACCTGTGATGATCATGACGGGACCAAATCCGCCACTCACCACGCCACGTGTCTCTTGTTCCTGACGCGTTCAACCTCCACGGCAACATGAACAACGCTCGAGCTCGATGTCTGATGCCTGTTTGCCATCACACCACACCATCACCACCATGGAGGCCGACCCGCTGTACCACGTCAAGCAGCTCTTCTACCAGGGTGAGTACCAGCCATACACAGTGACATGCTGACCGCAGGCTCGTTCAAGGGTGTGTAGCACGAGACACTCCACTGCTGACAACAGCCGCGATCGACGAGGCGTCGAGCCACGGCATTACCCCCGGCAGCGACGAGGGTGCGCTCTCGCGCGCGCTGTACATTGCACGCTCGCACCTCGCCCTGAACCCGCCAGCGATCGCCGAGGCACAGAACGTCCTTGCGCCCTGGCTGCAGCAGAACTCGCCTTCGCCCGCTGCGCGCGCCGCCGACGCGCTCACGACCTACCTCGCAAGCAAGGGCGGCGCGGACGACGCGCGCGACATTCTCCTCGAGGTCGAGGGAGAGGGTGGCGAGGAGGGCACTGTCCGTGCGCTTGTCGGAACCGTGTTCATCCTCGAGGGCGAGAACGAGGAGGCCGTCGCTACGCTCTCCGAGGGCGCCGGCGCCGAGGACCTCGAGTGCATCGCCCTCCTTGTCCAGCTCTGCCTCAAGCTCGACCGCCGCGACCTCGCGCAGGGCCAGTACGCCGTCGCCAAGCGCATCGGCAACGACTCGACCCTCGTCCAGTCCATCGAGGCGTGGATCGGCCTCAAGACTGGCGCCCGCCCGCTCCACCAGGCGTACTACTTTTACGAGGAGCTCTACCAGCTCCCCAACGGCCGCACCCCCAACGTGCTCTCTGCGCACGCCGCGGCCCACCTCCTCCTCGGACACGTCGACGAGGCCCGCGCCGACATTGCCGAGGCCACCGAGCGCGGCGCCAGCGACCCCAGCGTCCTGGCCGTTGCCACCTCGCTCGGCGACGCCGAGGCCGAGCAGTGAGTAGTTGCTAGTATCACTCTGACAAGCAGGAAGCTCGCCGCCACCTCGCACCCGTTCGCCCGCGACCTCGCCACCAAGGCTGCGCTCTTTGACGAGGCGGCCGCCAAGTTTGCCGTCGCCGCTTAGAAGTAAAGTAGTATACCAGTAAATGCAGCCATACCAGAGCGTCCTGACGAGAGCACACAGAAGCCTGCCTCGAGTTTGCTAGAGTACACGATGCATAATATCAGTCTATACCACAAGCCTACTTCCTCCTCGAGTGGCGCTTGCTCTTGCCTGGCCGCGCGGCGGCGCCCTTGGCACCGGCCTTGCCTCCCTTGCCCTTCTTGTCGGCGCTCCAGCCGGCAAAGTCGTTGGTGCTCTCGCGAGTGTTCTGCTTCGCGCGGCGCGACGACTTGCCGAGCGAGTACTTGGCGTCACGGGCGTGGCGGGGCATCTGATGTTAGCCAACTGCTACTTTGTGTGCTGCTCTCGGCGCTCACCTTGGGCTTGCCCTTGCCACCCCTTCCACCGTGGTCGTCGTCGTTGTCGAGCTCGATGCCAAAGTCGTCGCCCTCGTCGCCAATCTCCATGCCCTCCTTGCGCTTGCGCTTGACGCCGGCCATCTTGTCGTTGAAGCTCTTCTTGTCCTGCTCGCGCTGCTTGAGCTTCTCGTGCTGGATCTGCTTGCCAAACTTCTTGAGCTCGCGCTGCTTCTTGGCCTCCTCTGACTTCTTGATGCCCTGCGACTCCTCGACGAGCTTGGTGCGGATGCGCTCCATGTGCTCGTCCGACTTGACCATCTCAGCATAGTAGTCGTTGGGGCGCGAGAAGGGAATGTCGTGCTTGGCGCACTGCGCGCGGGCAAAGGGGACGGCGTCGAGCGCGAGCTTGTAAAAGGCAGTCTCGCGCTGGAGGTCGTCGGAAGCGTCGACGTCGAGGATCGTCTTGGACGAGACGATCAGGTGCTCGGGCCAGGGGGTGTGGGTCATCTTGATGCCCTCGGTGAGGATGCGCATGGCGGGCTTGTTGTTGTGGGTGACCTTGCGCTGGGGGACGGCGTCCTCGTCGAGCGAAACGTCGGATCCGAGCTCGTCAACGGCAAGGGTGTCGGGGTCGGCCTCGTCAACAACAATGGTGTTGTCCTGCGGTCAGCGCGTGCACAGTATGGGCACACTCACCTCCTCCTCCTCGTCGTCGTCCTCCTCGTCGTCGTCCTCGCCGAGCTGCGCAAGCTCAAACTCGTTGAGGTCCTCAGGACCAACAAGCTCCATCAAGCGCTTCATGCCCTCCTCGGTGACGCCGCCGTTGTCCTCGTCCTCGTCCTCCTCGTCCTCGTCGTTGTCGTCATCGCTCTCGGGAACGGGAGAAGGGGCCTTGGGAGCGGGGGCGGCCTTGGCCTTGCCCTTGCCCTTGGCGGGAACCTTGGCCTTGGCGGCGGCGGCGTTCTGCTTCTTGCTGGTGACCATTGTTGTCGCCGGGGTGGTGATGGGGGTGATGCAGTGCGAGAATCCACTCGTTTGTGTCTTGTGGCGAGTGGAGGTCTCAAAATTCTGAGAGCCTGGAGGGTGACACACGTGTTACGTAACATCCAAGCGGCGGCTGCCACACACGGGATTATTCAGACGCCGCCACCCAGCAGCCAGCGCCACTCCCTCTCGCTGCCATCCATGAACGCACTCGCCATCGCCATCGCCATCGCCGTCGCCGCAGCGCCGCTCACCATCCAAACATCCATCCACGCCGTCACAGGCACCTAGAACATACCCAAAACAGCCCGCACAGACCCCTCCCCGCCCCGTCCCTCCCCTCCCGCACCCACCCCAGCGACACCTCTGCGCCGTACGCCGACGCGCCGTGCGCCAGTCTTTCCTCGCGTCCATCGCGTCCGTGTCAACAACATTGCGTTTTAGTGGCAACAACAACAGCAACCCACCATGGAAGGTAAGGCCCACATGTCATCCACAGTACCAACACTGCAGACACAAAAGACGGCTTCGAGTACAATGCCGACTACAACTATGACGATGGCGCGTACGCCGAGGGCGACTACGACGGCCAGGAGCCGATCTCGCAGGAGGATTACTGGAAGGTGATCAACTCGTTCTTTGACGAGAAGGGTCTTGTCCGACAGCAGCTCGAGTCGTTCAACGAGTTTGTCGAAAACACGATGCAGGAGCTCGTGGACGAGAACGCAAAGTTGACACTCGACCAACACTCGCAACACACTGGCGCGCGCGGCGACGAGACACGGCGATACGAAATCAGCTTTGGACAGATTTACCTTGCCAAGGTTGCCATCACCGAGATGGACGGTCAGACTGTTGGTCTGTTCCCGCAGGAGGCGCGTCTGCGTAACCTCACCTATGCCGCGCCGCTGTATGTCGACATGAAGAAGAAGACGTTGACCGCGGGCAACGTCGACGACCCCATCGAGGCCGACTGGCGCGCGGCGATGGACGAGAATGGGTTTATGCAGGACGCCGAGGAGGACAAGATCTGGATCGGAAAGGTGCCCGTCATGATCCGTTCCAACTTTTGTCTGCTGCGCGGTCTGCCCGAGGACAACTTTTACCACCTCAACGAGTGCCCGTACGACCAGGGCGGTTACTTTGTCATCAACGGTTCGGAGAAGGTTCTTATCGCCCAGGAGCGCATGGCCGCCAACCACGTCTACGTCTTCAAGAAGGGAGAGCCGTCCGCAATCACCTTCTTCTCCGAGGTTACGAGTCAGATGGAGAAGGGCGGCAAGATGCCGTCCAAGACCGTTGTGCGCATGTACGCGCGTGCTGCCGAGCGCACCACCACTGGTTCCGTCATCCGCGCGTCGCTTCCCTACACAAAGGTCGACATTCCGATTGTCATCATCTTCCGTGCGCTCGGTATCGTCCCCGACCGCGACGTTCTGTCGCACATCTGTTTCGACGGCGAGGACATTGCAATGCTCGAGCTTTTGCGCCCGTGTATCGAGGAGGCGTTCGCCGTCCAGGACCGCGACACTGCACTCGACTTTATCGGTCGTCGTGGACAGCAGGAGAAGGGCACGCGCTCGATGCGTCAGCGCGCCGCGTTCGACATTCTCCAAAAGGAGATGCTTCCCCACGTGTCCGTCTCCGAGGGCTTCGAGTCCAAAAAGGCCTACTTCCTCGGCTACATGGTCCACCGCCTCTGTTCCGCCGCCCTCGGCCGTCGCGAGCTCGACGACCGTGACCACTTTGGCAAGAAGCGTCTCGACCTCGCTGGCCCGCTGCTTGCCAACCTCTTCCGCATTCTGTTCAAGAAGCTCACCCGTGATGTCTACCGCCACCTGCAAAAGTGTGTCGAGACCCACAAGCAGTTTACCCTCGTCAACGCGATCAAGCCCGGTATCATCACCAACGGTCTCAAGTACTCGCTCGCGACGGGTAACTGGGGTGACCAGGCCAAGGCCATGCAGGCGCGTGCCGGTGTCTCGCAGGTGTTGAACCGTTACACTTTCGCGTCCACCCTCTCCCATTTGCGTCGTACCAACACGCCCATTGGCCGTGACGGAAAGATTGCCAAGCCGCGTCAGCTGCACAACACCCACTGGGGACTCGTGTGCCCCGCCGAAACGCCCGAAGGACAGGCTTGTGGACTGGTCAAGAACCTCTCGCTCATGTCGTACGTCTCGGTCGGTTCGTACTCTGCGCCCGTCATGGAGTTCCTCGAGGAGTGGGGTCTCGAGGACACGAGCGAGTACTCGAACGCCCCGTCGGCCACCAAGGTGTTTGTCAACGGTGTCTGGATGGGTATCCATCGCGAGGCCGTCACGCTGCACCAGAACCTGCTGCAGATGCGTCGCGGAGGCCAGCTCAAGCACGAGGTGTCGATTGTCCGCGACATTCGCGAGCGCGAGCTGCGCCTGTTCACCGACGCCGGTCGTGTGTGTCGCCCGCTGTTCATTGTCGACCGCGAGAAGCAGGGCATCTACCTCACGCGCGAGCACATTGACCGTCTCGACCAGATTGCGGACGGTGTCGAGGAGGTCGCGGGCGGATCCGCGTGGGACGAGCTGCTCTCCGAGGGCATCATCGAGTATGTCGACGCCGAGGAGGAGGAGACCATTCTCATTGCGATGAACTCTGAGGACCTCGACAACGCGAGGAACTACACCAGCCGCAAGCAGGTCGAGGATGCGCACGCTGCGCACAACATTGAGGCGTTTGACCCCGCGGCGCGTATCAAGTCGTCCAACTGGAGCCAAAACTACACGCACATGGAGATTCATCCCAGTATGATCCTCGGTGTCTGTGCCAGTATCGTCCCGTTCCCGGACCACAACCAGGTGAGTCCGAGTCAATCCTGCATCCTCTGACACTCAGTCTCCCCGTAACACGTACCAGTCGGCCATGGGCAAGCAGGCCATGGGCATCTACCTCACAAACTACCAGCTGCGCATGGACACGATGGCCAACATCCTGTACTACCCGCAGTCGCCGCTCGCCGCGACGCAGTCGATGCGCTACCTCAAGTTCTCGGAACTGCCCGCCGGCCAGAACGCGATTGTCGCCATTCTCTGCTACTCTGGTTACAACCAGGAAGACTCGGTTATTATGAACCAGTCGTCGATCGACCGTGGTCTCTTCCGCTCGCTCTACTACCGCGCGTACACCGACACTGAGAAGATGGTCGGTATGCAAAAGGTCGAGACCTTTGAAAAGCCCGACCGCAACGAGACGCTTCGCATGAAGCACGGCCCGAGCGACCGCTACGCCAAGCTTGACGTTGACGGTCTCATCACACCGGCGACCAACGTCAACGGTGACGATATCATCATTGGCAAGACGGCGCCGATCCCGCCCGACAGCGAGGAGCTGGGCCAGCGGTCGGCGACGCACACGAAGCGCGACGTGTCGACACCGATGAAGTCGACCGAGCAGGGTGTCATTGACCAGGTCATGATCACGACAAACGCGGATGGTCTCAAGTTTGTCAAGATTCGTATCCGTTCGACGCGTATCCCGCAGATTGGCGACAAGTTTGCGTCGCGCCACGGACAGAAGGGTACCATTGGTATCACGTACCGCCAGGAGGACATGCCGTTCACGGCCGAGGGTATCGTGCCGGACATTATCATCAACCCGCACGCCATTCCGTCGCGTATGACCATTGGCCACTTGGTCGAGTGTTTGCTGTCCAAGCTCGCGACGCTGACCGGCCGCGAGGGTGACGCCACGCCGTTCACCGAGCTGACGGTCGAGTCGGTGTCCAAGCTCCTCCGTGCGCGCGGCTACCAGTCGCGTGGATTCGAGATCATGTACCACGGCCACACGGGCCGCAAGCTCCAGGCGCAGTGCTACTTTGGCCCGACATACTACCAGCGTCTCAAGCACATGGTCGACGACAAGATCCACGCCCGTGCGCGTGGCCCGCTGCAGATCCTGACCCGCCAGCCCGTCGAGGGTCGTTCGCGCGACGGTGGTCTGCGTTTCGGAGAAATGGAGCGAGGTGAGTAAGCGGAGTGACTCGGCATGGTCGTACGGTAGCTAACATTCACAGACTGGTGAGTGAGCGGAGTGCCCAAGAGGCCCGCAGGAGTGTCCTCGGCATGGCCCACAACGGAATGGAATTGGCGGTAGCTAACATTCGCAGTATGATCTCGCACGGTATCGCTGGTTTCCTCAAGGAGCGCATGTACGAGTCGTCGGACGCGTTCCGTCTGCACGTGTGCGACCAGTGTGGTCTCATGGCGATCGCCAACCTGAAGAAGCAAGAGTTCCACTGCACTGTGTGCCGCAACTCTACGCAGATCAGCCAAATCTTCATCCCCTACGCGGCCAAGGTAAGAATGAAATGCAACAGCAGAGTGTGAGCTAACAGGACAGCTGCTCTTCCAGGAGCTGCAGGCGATGAACGTGACGGTCCGCATGTACTCTACGGACGGCGACGACTAGGACTAGGTGGAGTGGTGGGGAGCGAGGGATCGTGCAGGGTCGAATTGATTGATCGCGGTAGAGTTTGGTTTGGCGGCGCAGCCATTTGGCAGTCATTTGGCGCTGTCATCTGGACCTGTGGACCTGGTGGTCGACTGGAGGAGGGGAGGAGCATGACGTCGCCCCGGTCCGGCCGCGCGCCGTGCCAGGTCCGAGGGATCAGGACCGCGCGCGCAGGCTGCAGGCCCCGAAAAATGGGCTTGAGTCATCAGGTCGGTCGATCGCAATCAGTGGTGGAAACGAGTTAGTAGTGTACCAACGTTGAATCATTACACATTATGCATCATGCTAGCATTCATTGCGGTGGCGAGAGGCTGGCAGCTGGCAGGTGACTGCATGGCTGTCAGCTGGTGGGCCGGTGCGCCACTCGCGCATTGGATCCAGCACTGAGCAGAAGAAATGGAAGAATAGAATTGGATCTGGCGTCGTCCCCCAGTCGCGAGTGTCCCCCCCCCACGAAATAATGTTTTCGTGGCGGACATTTGCGGGCATGTCCGTCGAAATCGGCTGTGGGGGTGCTGCAGGGTCCGAGATGAGCCGCCGAGCAGTGCAGTGGAGGAGCACGAGCAGGGAACAGCTAGGGAGGGGGGCACATGATGCATCGAGAGGCCTCTGCATCGTCGCAGAGTTGGTGGGGAAGGGGATGGATGGGGATGAGTAGTACGATCACTGGCGCACTGCATGCGCTGTGCGCAGGCCGGGTGTTGCCATGCTGGTGGTGGTGATGGCGGTTGTGGTGGTGGTGGTGGCGGGGGAGGGAGTGTTGTTGTTGTGGTTGAGCCGCTGGGGGGGCCACTGTGACACGGTCTCAGCACGAGGGAGGGCTGAGAGAAAGTGTCACGGCGGGTGGGCGATGGCCAGCAGGGCGACCGAGAATACAGAACAGAGAGTACCGTTGCATTGCGCTGCATCGTGCATGTGCAGCGTGCATCGTGCATTGTGCTGCTGGCAGTGTCTTTGTTGCAGCGCTGGCTGGGGGTTGGGGGCTGGGGATGCAGGATCAAGGGACCGAGGCGAATGACGCTGGGCTGGGCTGGGGGGGACAGACGGCATTGATGGAGCGAGCGGCCGAGGGCGACAATTGTGCAGAGTGGTGCTCCCCATTCGGAGCCACAGCGCAGCACTCTCTGTTCGCTGCCTCTTGTGTGCATGCATTTCTCTTGTTCTGCGTGTTCTGTGCATTGCTCTCACTCACTCTGCGGCGTACAACGCGTTCAATAAAATAACCTTGTCCCCCGCAGAGCTTGACGGAGACAGGAGAGACTGGAAATCGGAAATCTCGCGTTCACCCACCCACCTCGGCCCCACGCTCCTCAGTTGCCGCCGCCGCCCCATCCCCCCCCCCATTCTCTGAGATCTCTTGATCTCTTTATCCTCTTCCACCACACCTCCCTCTCTTCTCATCCCCATCGTCGCCGCTCGTTTTGCATACACAACAACACTCTTGCTCTGCATACACGTTTACAAGCACCTCGCCACTGCCTCTCACGCCGCCCACGCCGCCCACGCCGCCCCGCCGCCCCGCCGCCATGCCAGTGGCCGCAAACTAGCTGCCCAGCACTCATCACCCCAGCCGACCACTCACTCCACCCACCCACCCGCACCACCGACACAACCACCACTACAACCACCACCACTCACTCTATCCACAATGAACACCCTCGGCAGGGTCGACTCGTTCTTCGCCTCCCTCGGCCAGGCCCACGCAGCACAGCACGTAGCCCAGCAGGCAGCACAGCAGGCTCTTCCCGCCACCCCGCCCGCTGCCGCCGACACTCCTTCCTACTCGTCCCCCCTCGCCGCGTCCCTCGTCTCCTCGTCCTCTGCCGTCACCAACAGCGCAGCCGACTTGCACGACGACAACCACGGCGAGGGTTCTTCCACCACTGCATTCTCCTCTGCCCTCCCGCCGCGTCGTCTATCTGATCTCCCGCCCCGCCGTCGTGGGCGTCGCACTCGCGGCCGCCGTCCGACAGGCAGCAGCATCAAGCTCCCACCACCCACCACCCCGCTTCTCGTCCGCATTGCCCTCGCCCTCTGGAGCATTCTCCTCAGCTTTTGGCGCTCGCTCGTTGGCGACACACGTGCAGTGCGCGAAAAGCGCCGCGGGTCCAAGCTTGGCATCAGCAGCAGCAGCAGCAGCGTACCCGGCCTCCCGGCATCGAGTGGTACCACCTCCACGCCCGCCATCGCCGGCCTCCCCACCCCGTCCGTCACCGTCGATGCCGTCTCCGCCAGCAGTGACGATTCTGCGTCCGAGCCCGAGCCGTCTGACC